>JAODAL010006289.1:0-134842 GCA_025379985.1 Phyllomedusa bahiana | reverse complement strand
AACAGCGGGCTGGGGTGTTTTTTGGGTCAGTGCATTGGCAGGGCAGTACGGTAAGAGGGGCGCAAGCCCGTTTTATGAGATGGCGAATTTGACTGAAGGTTGTTGGCTCATGAGAGCATGGTGGCAGCTTTAGCAGGACATGTTATGAGTGGGGCGCCGGAAGGGGGAGTGGCTTTAAATGTGGATTCTCTGATGGCTAATTGGTGAGCACCTGAACGGGGTGTTTACCTAACATGATATAAAAGGAAGTGAGCTCAGACCACATGTGATCGGACCTCTAATCCCTGATGAAGCCAGGTTAGCTGGCGAAACATGTCGGGCAGGTCAGATATGACGTTTTAAATTGTGATTTCTCACCTCTGTCTACAAGTGTCACCCGCTGCAGGAGTGTCACAAGGGGGCCTTATGTGTTCTGTGTCTATGAGAGTAGGGACGACTGTCCAAGTAGAAGTCTTGGGATCCCTTACTGAAGCTAGTACTTTGCTATAGATATAAGGCTCTCCTGTTAGTAGGTGGGGTTCCACCAGACTTGATAACAGAAAGGGAGTTATTCCCTCTTTCAGAAGCAAAAAGGGTAAATGATGAGGTTAGAAATCAGGTTTTTAAATAGTGTGTATAGAGGTTAAGAGTTACACATAATAAAAGTTACGTTTTAGTGTTTTACAGATAGAGAACTGATAGAGTTTAAGTTTGCCTACCGCAAAATAGTAAATATAGTGATCAAAAGTCACTCTCTGTTCTCTTGTGAGATTCCCAATTTTTTGGAGATTGTGACACTGCAGCATCACACTCCCTGCCCCGCTGATCGTTGTAGATGCGGAGCTCAGTGAGACTGTGGACCTCTCTGCCAGAGAAAATTGTCATGGTGAATTCACTAACAGAGTTCAAGAAGGGCTTGGATACATTTCTGGAGTGTGATAGTATAACAAGTTATAGTGACCAGGATTCTAGAGAGGGGTCGTTGATCCAGGGATTTATTCTGATTGCCAGATTGGAGTCAGGAAGGAATTTTTTCCCTAGCATGAGGACAATTGGCTTCTACCTCATGGGGGTTTTTGCCTTCCTCTGGATCAACACTTTAGCAACACTTTATCAAAATGGGCTAAACTGGATGGACGTAAGTCTTTTTTCGGCCTGACAAACTATGAAGATGAGAAGGAAGCCTCCCATATAGAAGACTCTCATATATTACTATTATTAAGCTCTTCCTCAGAGCTAGAGTTATCAGAAACGTACACTTACAAATCTTAAACCTAAGTCAAGCTTGTGACGAAAACAGCCTAGTCTGCTGTTTACCCTTGCCCACACCGGCACAGGGAGAACCAGGGAGGACGAGAGAACACTCTCCTCGTCCAGAACCCTGAACGGCTGCCACCAGTTTCTGGTTTAGTTATAAGACCGGTCCGTGACCAATCTTATAACAAGGCCGAAACCAGCCTTGGGGTAGCTATATACCATAGACCGAGTATTAGGCGTGTGAGGCCGTTGATCAGATTATAGTTTATAGATTTAATTTGCCTTGGAGGGCACACTAGACAGTATATACACGATGGATAACAATATACAGGTAGGAGACAGATGCAAATACAGTTATGGAGTGCAGACAAAAGGCAGTTAGAATAATCAAGTTACCGTTGTTGCTTGCTTGGGGCCCGACCGCATGGGAGGCAGATGTGGCCTGGCTGCTGAGTGATGTCACGGACCTGCTCTCAGGCACCCCCCTCCTCTGGATCAAACAGGAAGAGCCACCTCTGGCTCCTAGCTTATATCTGCGAGGGGCAGCCCACTGAGCAGCCCCCTACACACCCCTGGGACGGCCTATGCACTCCTCCCACTCAGGTCATGCAGTTTCTGATGCAAAACTAAAAATGGACTATAACTCGGCAGGGCATTGGCACAGAACCGCGCCGGTGGTACCATCCGAACCGTCTGGGCTGTCCTGACACCTGGATATCAAACATGCTTATCTTCTGGGCCCCGTAGGCCCGGTTCTGGATATCTCCGTCCCCTGGCGTCCTGGAAAACCGGGAAATGGGCATGTGCGTGTGGGGAGCTCCATATTTTGCGATATGAACCCGCCACGCACCAGTTATGAGTGGATCGCCTATGAATCGATATGACAAATCGGAGATGACCCGACTGGGTTATGATTGCTGGGGTCTTTGAAGCTGGGACTGGCATTTGTTCAGGACTAATGAGATTCATGAGGTCTTTTCATGGGTTGCCCCCCCCTGCTGGGGCGACTTCCTATAGAAAGGCATCTACACTGGGCTTCGTTACTGTGTAAATTGAGCTTGTGCTGTGGTGGGGGAAGCAATAAAGTGAATTCTACATCACAAAGCTGATTGAGGATTGCAATCTGAAATCAAAAGAATGGAGAGACGGAGTACGGTGGTAGACAAAAATAAGTGAGGAGATGTAGGGGTGTTCAGCACTGTGGAGAGCTTTATGGGTGACCGTGATGAGTTTGTTGTATCCTGTACTGAATGGGCAACCAGTGCAATGAATGATACAGGGTAGAGGCATCAGTATAGTGGCTGGAAAGAAAGATGAGCCTGGCTGCTGCATTCAGGAAAGATTGGAGACGGGAGAGTTTACAGAGAGGGAGACAGATAAGCAAGACGAGAGAGAATAAAATCAGTAATGAGGGTTTGAGTTGTTTCCACAGTGAGAAAAGGACGGATTCTGGAGATGTTCTTGAGGTGCAGGTGACACGAGCGGGCAAGAGATTGAATATAGGGAGTGAAGGCCAGATCAGAATCTAGTATGACCCCAAGACAGCGGGCCTGCTGCTTAGGAGTTATGCTGCTACCCCACACACAAATAGGAGAGTTGGGTTTGTTAGTAGATGGCGGAATGACAGGAATTTAACTTTTAGTGAGGTTTAGTTTCAGATGGAGAGAGGACATTATGTCAGACAGCGGACAGACAGTCACTGGTGTTTTGTAGCAGAGCAGGACTGATGTCTTGGGAAAAGGTGTACAATTGAGTGTCATCGGCATAGAGATGGTACTGGAAGCCAAATCTGCTGATGGTTTGTCCAATAGGGGCCCATGATGAAAGTGGGTATCTAAGTAGTGAGGAAGTGAGGGAGCCAGGCGGAAAAGCCACTCCTAGAGAAAATGGCCAAAAGAGTTTGAGAGTGTGAATCTCAAAGGAGGGGAATGTGAGGGAAGGTGCGAGAGGAATGACTTGGTAAGTGCCGATTGGTGAAAGAAGTATGTCCTCTCTTCCCCCCTGCCTGTTCTCAGGTGTGGTGTGGTGTGGGGGGGGGTGGAGTTTAGGCCACCATAGGCAACAGCAGCAGGGGAAGCAGTATCTGATTGTTGGAGCCATGTTTTTGTGAGAGCTAGCAGGTTGAGGGAGTTAGAGGGGAACAGGTCATGAACAGCAGGGAGTTTTCTACAGACATATCGGGGGTTCCAGAGCAAATATTTAAAAGGTGTAGGAAAAGATGTACAGTGAAATATTAAGCAGATTATCGAGGTCTCCGTGGGAGTCAGAATAGTAGGTGGGGTTAGCATTAAAGACGGGTGTGCATGGTTTGGGAGAGATATCACATGCAGCGGGAAGCAGGAGAATAAAAAGCGATAAGATAGTTCAGTGACTTGCATTATTGACGTTCCATGGAAGCAGGTGGTTTGTGTTACGTAAAGAAAGTAAATAGTGCATCGGATGTGTACAAAAAACTGTAAGATTGCAGCAGTGAGCATGATGAATAATAATTTGTATCATAAGAAGAAAGCTGAAAAATCCTGGCCCCCTTCTGCCCTTTTCTGTCCCAAATTCTGTCATAATTTATAAAAACACTTAACCTAACACTTAGCCCCGGTTCACACGGCTTATTCAAGCCGGAATTGCGAGCTGGATTGCGCTCGCAATTCCGGCTTGAATAAGGGGCGGGGCGGGGCCGGCCCGCCGGCCCCATAGACTTGCATTATCCACAGCGCGTATTGCGCCTGGATAATGTGCATGTCACTTTCTCCCCGCCCGGCGGATTCGCCGAGCGGCGAGGAGCGACGGAATCCACTGTTCTCTATGAGAAAGGTGGATTACCGTAATTACTGCAAATCCGGCACGCAGTACGGCGCCAATCCGTGGCGAAATAAGCCGTGTTAACGGCCCCTTTAAAGGATGGCATACAGACCATGGTCATGCACATGCTACACACTTTAAACCATGTCTTACAGTACATATAGGCTCTGCCTTCGGTTTTGCAGGATTTGGGATTCACTTTATGGATTCACAATAAGTGTGATTTTAACCGATTCTGTCACGTGCCGTCCATGTCACGCTGTCCCACATTTGTTTCTTCATGCTGAACATGTCTTACAGTACATGTAGCGTCCTAGGTATGAAGATAAGGGAACCTGTCACATAGATTAGCCCCCCTATGCTGGACAGCACAAGCTAGTGACAGACATGCTGTTTCCAGCGCTGTGTCCCTTATTCTATAAGATGTATTGAGTAGTTAATGCTCCAATCTGCAGTTTTCAGCCAGATAAGAGTCCATTTTTTATGCCCTGCTCACCTAAGGCTAGCCCCGCCACACAGTGCTGGAAACAGCAGGTCTGTCACTAGCTTGTACTGTCCTCAGCAAGGAGGGAATAATCTGTGTGACAGGTTCCCTTTAAATGAGCCTTAATACTCAAGGTTACGGATGGCTGAAGTAGTAGAATCTCACACAACCTCTGCAGGAATGTCCATCGTGCTCTCTGGAACACTGGATCACTGTATACCACAGTGATTTCCACAAAGGCTTCTGCCATTTTTTTATAGGCAGAAGCTATGAATCTGGCACCATGGTGAAAAATGAGACAAAAGGAGAGGCGAGCACTAGCTCGCTGCACTCTGCCTTTTTTCTGCTGATTAGCCTGTTCAATACTGCGCTCCAAAGTGACTGGGATACAATGAACAAGACCGCAGAAAACATTTCTTAGCTATGCACAAAATTGCGATTATTAGAATAAAAAAAATCCTAAAGCGCTCAATTCTCTAAAAAATGGGATCCCTTTATTTGCACGGTACCGTCTCGTATCTCCCTTCCCAACTAGCCGGGAATGTAGGTTGATTTGACCTATAGACCCACCCCAACTTATAACTCTCCTTCCTCTTTTCAATACTTTCCATGGTATCCTACCGTGTAAATAATCTGACAATCCATTGTATGTATGGGTCTTCAGCAATTGCATGGCATCGTATATTAAATTTTGTGATAATTGAAGGCCTTACCTCATAGAAAGCCTTTTGTTTTTAGTATGGTGTTTTTGTTTGTTGTTTTTTTTTAGTTTTTTTTTTATTACTTGAATTATTTGATTCACCTTATTTAGTTTTAAAATGTTGTATATTTTTTTTTCTATTTACAAACTAATCTGGATCATAGTTTTTATTTTGTCTAGAAATTTGTGTGGCATATACCTGTTCTTACTTGGGTTATGTATCATGTCCTTTGATTTCCAGGATATCATTTAAATGTATGTAAATTATTTATTGTTGGAAAATGTAATTTAAAAAATTTGTTAAAAAAAAAGATTGCAGAGTGTATGGTAGTGTGGTTCCAATTAAAACAGATGCCTCTGTACTCGCAGTAAAGTTGCTCCCTCAGTTGGCTCGACTGTAGTAGGGAGCTCCTTAACAATTACGTTGGGGAAACTGCCCGAACACCTTGACTGCTCCTGAGCAGGCATTTGTGACCAAGGATAGGAAACCACTGACGACAGGGAGTCTCTGCCCTTTGTATACCTGTAGGTTTTCTGCTTTTGGAACCATACCCTTTTTCCAGATGCTGTCATGTGTAAAGGAGAAAAACCTGATCTGGGGAAACATGTCAAAAGACACACCAGCAATTAAAGCAACGGGCATAAAAATAGCATCAGAATATATGAAATACTCAGGAATTAAGATAGGACATGTATCATCTTTGCTATACAAATGAAATAATCTTCCACTTTTTGACAAAATGCAAAAAGAGCTTCAGGGATGGCAGGACCTGCCCTTATCGCTCCTGGGGAGAGTACACCTTGTTAAAATGATTCCTTTTGCACGTTTTTTGTACCCTCTTCAGACAATACCTATTCTAGTCTCACACGGATGTTAAAGAGAACCTGTCACATAGTTTATGCCCCCCTTGCTGAAGACAGGACAAGGTAGTGACTGACATACTGTTTCCAGCGCTTTGTCCCTTATTCTGTCAGATGCTGTAGTTTCATGTATGAAAAGCTCAAATCTGCAGTTTTCAGCCGGAAGAGTCATTCAAAGAGTCAGGTTTTTTTTTTTCAAACCCCGCCCATCTGAGGCTAGCCCCACCCACCTCAACTGATAAACTTACTACTTTGAATAGGTAGAAACGTGTGAATAACTGTCAGTGGGCGGGGCTAGCCTTTGGTGGGCGGGGCTAACACCTGCTCATGAATAAGATTTGAGGGGTAAATGCTCTAAAACTGCTGCATCTTACAGAATAAGGGACTCAGTGCTGGAAACAGCATTTAGGACACTAGCTTCTGCTGCCTTCAACAAGGGGGGCATAAACTATGTGACAGGTTCCCTTTAAAGCATATAATAGAATGGTGTCTAAATTTCTATGGAGAGGCAAAAAGCCTAGACTAGCCGTAGCAAAAATGCAATACATAAATCTGAGGTGGGGTTGAACCTTCCAAATCTGCAAGGCTACAATATAGCCAGTCTAACCAGACATATTTTGGACTGGGTCCATGTCAGGAAAACCCCCGCCGGCCCACTCGAGGGTTGACGGCCTGACTTGGGGTGTATCGGGACAAAGATCAGCCAGATACTGTTTCACAGTTAATCCCTGTCCACACGGATACAGGAAGACCCAGGTAGTGCGAGAGGACACCCTACTTGTCCACAACACTGAACGGCTGGAAGAGATCCATTTACCCACGCTGGTTAAACGGTGCTCTGCCAGGGCCAACTAAACTGCCACCAGTTCCTTGTTGGGTTATAAGACCGGTCCGTTACTGTCTTACAACAAGGCCAGGAACCAGCCTTGGGGTGGCTAAATTTAACAGATCGTGTAGGTGGGTGAGTTCACTTATCAAGACAGACTAGCTCAGATTAAAGTTTATAGATTTAATTCACCTTGGAGGGCACTCTAGACAGACAATATGCACAGAGGGATAATATTATACGGATATTGGTCAGAAGTGCAAATAGAAGTATGGTTACAAACAATGGCAGTAAGATGTGTCTAGGCCCACATGGGGGGGCTAATGTGACCTTGCTTCTGTGTGGATGCTAATGGAATGCTGATGTTAGGTACCCCCCTTCCTGAAAACCACACTGGGCAGACCCGGGCTTCTGCTTATAACCATAATGGGACAACCCACGTGGCAGCCCCTAACACTCCCCCACACGCCTCTGGGATGATCTACAAACTCCTCCCTCTCTGGCCATGCCATTTTTGACTGAAACACAAAAAGGACCATACCGTGGCAGGGCATTGGGACATAACTGAGTCAGTGGCAACATCAGAACCGGATGGGCCTAAGCTACACCCTGGTACAAGGCATGCCTATCCTATGGGCTTCCTTAGGCCAGCTTTGTGTTTCTGCCTTACCCTGCAGCCAAGAACCGCGGGAGTGGCAGTGGGACGGGTGGAAAGCTTAAAGGGGTGTTATCGTTTCATTAAATGGTCTTCAGAATAAGGGGACAGTGAAAACAAGCAACTTTGCAATTGGATGTCATTAGCAAAGCTGCCTTGTTCTCACAGTGTCCCTTATCTTGTGTTTTTTATTTACACTGATATCCAGTGTGGGTCTAATCCCTCCTGATCCCTCCTCCTTGCAATTCACTAGCTGAGAGCTCATTTACATTCTGTACAGCCCCTGGGTCGATTCATGGAGCTGTGTCTGACTCAGAGTTAGGGGCCGTAGCATTTTCTGTTTCCTCACCTAGCAGAAACAGACTGCAGCTGATTGTACATTGAGAAAACATGACCGTTTGGACCCTGTGCCTAACTCTGTGCCATTCTTAGAAAGCTGTAACACATCTCCAGCTGTGAGAGATCAGTGCTCAGATTAGATTGAATGCAGCCTGTGGTATGTATACAGCTCTTATAAAATAAGACTGATAGGGAAGACACAGTGATATGTGGACTCAGAGGGAGGGGGGGGGGGAGTCTCAGGCCAGCAGTGAAGGGGGGATGATGTCATCCAGCTGGGAGGGGAAGAAACGCCCCTGCATTCCAGAGCTGGGAAGCTAAGAGAAGTGTGACTCAGCCGAAGTAAGGAAGCGATACATCCCCTTTAATATTTAAAAATATGAGACCGGGTTGGACCTGTTATGAATGGTTCTCCCATAAATCTTTATGAAATATCAGGGTCACTGGGTCTGGCCAAGTCTTTGTTCTTCAGGTCTGAGAGAGCCCATTTGTTTCAGGTGCTAATTAATGGAAATGAGGATCCTTTGTTGTGCAAGCCTCCCCTGCTGGGATGGCTTCCCCTCTGTCCTTGGTTCTCTGGGGCTGAATGACTCTTGCATAATTTACCTCTCTTCTGGCAGGCCATTTACAATGGGTCTGAGCTTTGGCTAATTAATTGAGGCTTTCCTGTGGGAGCTGAGGTGGTTTGTGCAATCTGACTTGAGTTATGAAGTTGGAGGGGGGATGACTTGTCATATTTGAGTGAATTTTCCTCAGTCCACAAAACTAACTTCTACTGAGACTGGACATTAGAGGATAAACTAGCAGGCGAAAAGCTGATCAGCTTAAGGCATGCACGGCAAGCCCACTCCCCTCCCAGCGCCAAATTTTCAACTGTTTTAAGAGACACCATAGCAACCTGGAAAGAAATAAGAAAAAGATTTGGGATGGCCTTTCAAATCTCAAGATATTTGCCTATCTGGGATCATGTAGAATTCCCAGCAGGTAAAAATCATATCTATTTTCTGTTGGGTGAAATAACTGATTTATTGTGGATATTCAGTTTTCTAGCCACTTAGCAAACCATTTATAAGTCTTTCCAGGAAATTCAGGGAGAATTAGCAGCATCTACAAATTAGGTCTTTTTGCTTATCCAGATTACGAGATGTGAGAAAGGAGAGGGGCAGGCTCACAGAGAAAAACTATTGCAGATATTTATGCCATTATCGGGGACAAATATACCAAACTAGCCCTGGGAGAGGGCTTTAAGAAATGGAATAAATGGTTAGGAGCGGAGGAGATAGAGACGGAGATTAGCATAGGATGGAACTCGGTACGTAAGCACGTTGTTAGTGAGAAGTGGCGAGAAACTTGGTTTAAAATTGTACATGCTGCCATCTACGCCTTTGATATTCCTCAAACGCCAGGTTTCCCTGATAGAATGACTTCATGTCCTAAATGTGCCGAACCCAAGACTAACTTATTCCACGGGTTATGGACTTGCCCACTAGTACAAACTTACAGGGCCGAGATTGGGAGTTTGCTATCAACCCTGTGGAAGGGTCGGCTTCCTATACCCCCAATAGTGTTTTTATTACATGTGCAGGAAAAATTCGAAAGTGAAGTAAATGCACAATAAGGGAACACTGTGCCGGCAATTATTCATATAATTCTGTTGGTAGCAAAGAGATGTTTACTAACCAAATGGTTAGACCCAACAGTGCCCACAATCACTATGGTCATAGAACAAACTAAAATATATGCATTAGCTGATCAAAAATACACAGAACGCCATAAGGCGACAATGACAAAGGGTTTCTTTGGGAAATGGAGAGTTTTCTTAGAAAAACACTACACACAATATGAGAGACTGATAGATGTTTTGAAGTTCACTGGATGGTTCCTTAGGGAAACACACGGAGGGACGCTAGGACGGCTAGAGCCGTTGACGACCTCCTCCAATGTCAACAACCCTGACTGAGATAGCTCTTACTATATGCCGTTGAAAATCCCCCACCCAGGTTTATCTAGCAAGAATAGAAAAGAGATGGGGACTGTAATGAGTACAGATATCTGGCTAGTCTTGTTGATTATTTCTTTTATGGATTGTTAATGCTTAGTTGTTGATTTTAAGTTGTTATATTAGAGTACTACAGAAATAGATAACTTGACTAGGAACCAAAAGCCGCTGGTTCAACTAGAAAGACTTCGACAAGGAATAACATCAACCATAGTCTTTATATTGCTTTTTTATTATAATAAACATATTACTGTTCTTTATATATGTAAAATGGTACTCTTACGTACACACTCACCAGCACGTGACTGGGGGCCACTGTAATGAAGTCGATTTATTCCACTCTCACTCAGGTAGCGAATCGAGCATAAATCGCACCATAAGACCGTTCCAGCACCCCAAAATTATCCGCTGCCACCACCTTCCTTCAATACTCAAAAAGAAAAATAAATCAGAGAGGAAGGACTCTGATCAAAAATATAAAAAAAAAAAAAAAAAAATTGAAAACGCTTATCGGGTTACCTCATTGCTCTCCAGCAGCTACAGGGTTAAAACACTTCTTCAAGGTAATAGATTAGTGCAGCGACATGAACTAAACTTATTAATTGTAAGAATTTTAATAAGAGTAGGTACAGTGCTTACATAAAAAAATACAATAACAATGACTATGACACCCGTATCAAACAGATATAAAATAATGAGAAAATTATAAAGACTTAACTCTTACAATGCTTCCGTTTTGAAATCCAAGGGGTGTGGATGAATGAAGATGGAACACAACTCAATCCGAAATTGAACCCCAGGCTATGAACATCAAATTTGAGACTAGCCATGTGTTTTATAGGCATAAATCTCTGTCCTGGTTTCACCACCTCCCTCATAATTCTGCTTCCCTTTACTGGCTGAAGATATGAGGTGGGTGGACCCTTGATGCATAAAGGGAACCTGTCGCATAGGTTATGCCTCCCCTTGCTGAGGGCAGCACAAGCTTGTGTCAGACATGCTGTTTCCAGCGCTGTGTCCCTTATTCTGTAAGATGCTGTAGTTCTAGAGCATTTACCCCTCAAATCTTATTCATGAGTAGGTGTTAGCCCTGCCCACCAAAGGCTAGCCCTGCCCACTTGCAGTTATTTTCATGTTTCTACCTATTCAAAGTAACAGGTCTATCAGTTGAGGTGGGCGGGGCTAGCCTCAGATGGGCGGGGTTTGAAAAAACTGACTGACTCTTCGAATGACTCTTCTGGCTGAAAACTGCAGATTTGAGCATTAAATACTCAAACTACAGCATCTTACACAATAAGGGACACAGCGCTGGAAACAGCATGTCTGACACTAAATTGTGCTTTCCTCAGCAAGGGGGGCATAATCTATGTGACAGGTTCTCTTTAATGAAGACTGTTGTTCACTGTCTCCACTAGATGGCAGTCATAGGCTGTGCTTCAGTTTAGACAGATCAATGAACTATGAACTTTATGTGGCTGATCTTTTATGGTTGTGGAGGGTCATAAGCTACATCTGTTGGGCTTTACTGGTTAGGGATTGTATATGTTAAGAGTCATAAAATTGTCATCAACATGCTGCTTATCAGATATGCACTGGGTTGTAAACACACGGGGTAATATAATTGTCCAAAATGACTTTGTGTGAAGTTGTACAGTCACAGGCTACACATTCCATTCCCAAAGGGGGGGTGGAGGTCTTTGAGCTGCAGAAGTGGCAATACTGACAATACAAGAAATGTTGAGTAACACTACCAAATATACCTAATACATACATACAATTCTTATGACCGTTATAAACAGACCTTATGATAACATCAGACATTGTCCTCACAAGTGAACAATTGGTAAAACAGAAACAAGATATTTTATACAATGGCCATGTATTATAGCTGATCTGGTACCCAATAAAATATATTTAAAAAAAAAAAAAGAGAAAAACCTCTTATTAGATTAATCTTATTTCATAGAAGGCGGTGCTCTAATCTGGGTATTCTTTATTATTTGTTTTACAGCGCCTTTAGTTCCAGAGCACTGTACAGTCGACGGGGCTTACAGTTGTGCTCAAAAGTTTACATACCCGGCAGAATTTTTGCTTTCTTGGCCTTTTTTTTCAGAGAATATGAATCGTAACACAAAACCTTTTTTTCCCACTCATGGTTAGTGGTGGAGTTAAGCCATTTATTGTCAAACTACTGTGTTTTCTCTTTTTAAATCATAATGACAACCAAAAGCATCCAAATGACCCTGATCAAAAGTTTACATACCTTTTTGATTTTGGCCTGATAACATGCACCGAAGTTGACACAAATGGGTTTGAATTGCCACTGAAGGTAACATCCTCACCTGTTACCTGTTTGCTTGTAATCAGTGCGTGTGCATAAAAGCTGAGTGAGTTTTTGGGATCCAGATGGACTCTTGCATCTTTCGTCCAGCCACTGACTTTTGGATTGTGTCATGGGGAAAGCAAAAGAATTGTCAATGGATCTACGGAAAAGGTAAATTGAACTGTATAAATCAGGATAAGGGATACAAAAATTTCCTATTTTATAATGTTAGTCAGCAATGTTCAAACTGTGGTTAACAAATGGAAAATCAGGGGCTCTGTAAAAACTAAACCACAGTCAGGTAGACCAACAAAAATTTAGGCCTTAAGTGCCAAGAAAATTATTTAGGATGCAAAGAAAAACCCACAAGGCCTGTGATGAAAGGAACACCATTCCCATAGAAAGCACCAGGTGGATCGCCCGAATGTTTTTCAGGATGTATGAGCTACAAAGGCACAGGAAACTTGGTCAAAGTTGAAGGAAAGATAAATGCAGCACGTTCTCGTCAAATACTGGAGGCAAATTTGCACTCATCAGCCTGGAAGCTGCGCATTGATGTTCCAACATGACAATGATCCAAAACACAAGGACAAGTTGACCTGTCCTTCGCTACAGCAGAACAAAGTGAAGGTTCTGGAGTGGCCATCTCAGTCTCCTGACCTCAATATCATTGAGCCACGCTGAGGAGATCTCAAGCACGCAGTTCATGCAAGACAGCCAGGAATTTACAGGAACCGAAGGCTTTTTTCCAAGAAGAATGGGCAGCTTTACCATCTGAGAAAATAAAGAGCCTCATCCACAACTACCACAAAAGACTTCAAGCTGTCATTGATGTTAGAGGGGGCAATACACGCTATTAAGAATTGGGGTATGTGAACTTTTGATCAGGGTCATTTGGATGTTTTCGGTTATCATTATGATTTAAAAAGAGAAAACACAGTAGTTTGACAATAAATGGTGTGTGTAGATATATATATATATATATATATAGGTCAAACAAGTACAATGATGACGATATATATAATAACAACTGGTACAGAGGGAGAGAGGGCCCTGCCCGTGAGGGCTTACAGTCTATAGGGAAGAGACAGGAGGTGAGGGGCAGATATGTTTGTGGGGTGGAGTAGTGCAACGGGGCTCTTGTTGGTTATAGGCAATCCTGAAGAGATGGGTTTTCAGGTTGCTTTTGAGGCTAGTGATAGTGCGAGAGAGTCTGATGTGTTGGGGCAGTGAGTTCCAGAGTGTGGGGGAAGCATGGGACACGTCCTTGATCTGTGCCTTCTAAAGAGAAGCCTCCATGTGAGACTTCTCCTTAAGCCCTGTCTGACTTTTGGATGTCCATGCTTTTTTTTTTTTTTTTTTGTGTTTTTAATTGTGTCTTTGTTAACAATTTTTCCACTTTTTCAATAAACGATACATACAAAGTATGAAAAAAAGAGAACAGCACGTAAGAAACCAAATATAAATTGCAGTACAACTCGACAACTGTTGACATTGCATATGAGAGTAAAACTTATCTTGTCCCATTGGATATTATTAAGAAACATTGAACTGCTCTTGATAGGACAAAATACATCAATAATCAGTATGACAAAAATATGCCGGAACGATAAAAATCAGTGGCCGAGATGGATAGCAAGCATGAAAAACCAAACATAAGACCACACACAGACTCTGGGGGAACACATGAGGAAAGGAGGAGAGAAGAGGGGAATTACATGGATCTTAAGATGCTTTCAAGGACCAGAAAGCAACCCAGGGCTCCCAAATTGCATCATAGGAATCTGAGTTATGCGTGAGGGAAGTCAGGTGCTCTATGCCTTGTATTTCATAAATCCTTGTTTGTAAGTCATGAAGCGATGGTGGCTGCGTCTGCTTCCAGAAGGCCGAAATCAGTCCATGCTTTCTAATGGGGCAAGTAGTGGTTACACATACTTGATTTAGAATGATATATTTTGAGCTGTATATTAATAATATTCATGTATGAAGTCTTGACTTGTGTTTTTCTTTTTTGTTTTTTTTTTGTGCTGAAGTAATTACATTTTAGAATATTTCCATTCAACTGAATCTTAGTCTTGTAGGGAAACGCCTTCGCCTCAAGCACTTGGCCTCGCAACCTGTTTTCGACATGTACTCTGTTTTATAAGCAATAGGGCGATGATTATAAATTAAGGTTTTTGAGGAAAATTAGCATGTAGAACTCTGCCAAATAAAACCGCTTGGCAAAAAATTTGAAAAACCTAGGTCATAACTAAATTAAAGCCAAGTGTACCTGCAAAGAGTTTGTGGATATTCGTACTGGAGAAGGGAGGATGTATATAATACAGTAAGTGTGGGAATGAGGGGTATTCTTGACTACTACTTATCAAAGAATCCAGGTACAGGGTAGTTGTGACTGTTAACCGTAAGCTTAGTATGTGCATCTATCTGAATAAAATGATAAAATAGACCAAAATGTCTACTTTCCAGTGGGGCATATAGAAGAGCATGAATACCTCCATCTGTACCAAGAGAAAAACTGTTGGCTCGTCCATGCTGACACAACAACCGACTGTTTGCCAAGGAACGTGTTCGATTTGCTGCTTCTCCTTAACTGATGGGCCTCCCCTGTTTCTGTATACTCTAAAGCAAAAATTACGGTAGTAGACAGTAGAACCCATACAAACATTGAGCTTGTAGAACATTTAAAATGCATTACTGCCATCCTCTGTACTTTTGGAATATAAAGGTTTTTAGTGCGCATGCGGCTTCTGCATACAGGCTTCGTTTTACAGGGTCTTTACTCTGATATTCCCTAGCATTTAAGGGTAAAACACAACTTACTGAGAGTAGGAAACCTCATGCTGTCATGTTATTTCATGCTGTCGTTCAGACAACATGAACTGGCTGACAAAGGTCTATCATGCAATTCTGTTTATAGATCTCTTAATAATGTCTGGTCAAGATAGAGATTACCATAAGCATGGATTTACAAAGATTGACGTAAAGGAATATGTAGGAAAAAAGGATAGGAGTCATAGTTGTAGGGTTGGCCATATAAGGCCCTCATAATAATTAAGAAAGTGCTCCCGAATATAGCTGAGAAGCCCAATGCAAAAAAATATTTTCATTTCCTCAGAGGGTATTGTTGGTGTATGGTTAACAAATTAAAAGTTGCTCTGGTTTATTCGTCATGTGATAGAATTTTTTTGATCTAACTAGTCATGCAGCTTGACTTTGAACATATTTAGGTCCTTCAGATTTCTTTTTAGATGAAGGTGAAGGGCACTGTCTATACAGTGGGGGCCAAAAGTATTGGCACCCCTGCAATTCTGTCAGATAATACTCAGTTTCTTCCTGAAAATGATTGCAATCACAAATTCTTTGGTATTATTATATTTATTTATTTTGCTTGCAATGAAAAAACACAAAACAGAATGAGACAAAAATCAAATCATTGATCATTTCACCCAAAACTTCAAAAATGGGCCGGACAAAAGTATTGGCACCCTCAAACTAATACTTGGTAGCACAACCTTTAGCCAAAATAACTGCGAACAATCACTTTCGGTAACAATCAGTGAGTTTCTTACAATGCTCTGCTGGAATTTTAGACCATTCTTCTTTGGCAAACTGCTGCAGGTCCCTGAGATTTGAAGGGTGCCTTCTCCAAACTGCCATTTTGAGATCTCTCCACAGGTGTTCTATGGGATTCATGGTCTGGACTCATTGCTGGCCACTTTAGAAGTCTCCAGTGCTTTCTCTCAAACCATTTTTAGTGCTTTTTGAAGGTGTTTTGGGTCATTGTCCTGTTGGAAAACCCATGACCTCTGAGGAGACCCAGCTTTCTCAACACTGGGCCCTACATTATGCTGCAAAATTTGTTGAGTAGTCTTAAGACTTCATAATGCCATCACACGGTCAAGCAGTCCGTGCAGAGGCAGCAAAGCAACCCCAAAACATCAGGGAACCTCCGCCATGTTTGACTGTAGAGACCGTGGTCTTTTCTTTGAATGCCTTTTTTTTTTTTTTCCCCTGGAAACTCTATGTTGATGCCTTTTCCCAAAAAGCTCTACTTTTGTCTCATCTGACCAGAGAACATTCTTCCAAAACGTTTTAGGCTTACTCCGGTAAGTTTGGGCAAACTCCAGCCTGGCTTTTTTATGTCTCGGGGTAAGAAGTGGTGTCTTCCTTGGTATCCTACCATACAGTGACTTTTCATTCAGACGCCGACAGATAGTACGGGTTGACACTGTTGTACCCTCGAACTGCAGGCAGCTTGAACTTGTTTGGATGTTAGTCGAGGTTCTTTATCCACCATCCCACAATCTTGCGTTGAAATCTCTCGTCAATTTTTCTTTTCCGTCCACATCTAGGGAGGTTAGTCACAGTGCCATGGGCTTTATACTTCTTGATGACACTGCGCACGGTAGACACAGGAACATTCAGGTCTTTGGAGATGGACTTGTAGCCTTCAGATTGCTCATGCTTCCTCACAAATTTGCAATTCTCAGCCTCACAGTTCTTTGGCTTTTCTTTTCCAACATGTTCAATGTGGTCCAACAAGGACACATGAGAGGTTAGTCAACTGGCTGGCAAGTGTCGATTAGTTATTGCCAACACGTTGGTGAACAGGTAAGTTACAGTGCTGTAATTACACAAATTAGAGAAGCATCACATGATTTTTCAAACAGTGCCAATACTTTTGTCCACCCCCTTTTTTATGTTTGGTGTGGAATTATATCCAATTTGGCTTTATGACCATTCTTTTTGTGGTTTTCCATTGAATACAAATTAAATGAAGATAATAATACCAAAGAATTTGAGATTGCAATCATTTTCAGGAAGAAACGGAGTATTGTCTGACAGAATTGCAGGGGTGCCAATACTTTTGGCCACCACTGTAGGTGTATTAGACATGAGGACATGGATGTAATAGGTAGTTTTAAAAGATGTTTTTGCTTCTTTACCCTCTTAAGTATTGTATAATTAGGTGGCAATACAATAATGCTTGGAGAGAAGAGAAACAGATTGTCATCCAATACATTTTCCAGAAGTGATGAGTTCTAAAGAACCTGTCATGAGTGGATGAGAAAAAATTTATAGTTTTGCATGTTATTTCCGATGCCCCCCCACCCCCTCTCTACATTTAGTTTTCTGTTCAATGGACAGCTGCAGGCCATGTTTGAAGAGAATGGTGACATTTTTAGAGTATGGTAATTGGACAAATGACAGAAGTCTAGCAAGGCTGCTTTTAAAGTTGATGCAGAAATGTAGAATCTGTGTTTTAATAAATAATAATAATCTCGTGCAATATATAGCTCTATTATACAGTATATATTTGCATATTTTGTTCATAAAGTAGAAGATAAAGCAGAAGACCATAAGGACACAGCCCTGGAACTGGGTCCAAGAAGCTGCGTATTAGTATGTTTTTTTGGAACTGGGTAACCCCTTTTAAAAGGAGCTTGCTATGCCCAGTGTTGGTCAGGATCACCCTTCTCCCTGAGGTCTCTACAGCCAACTACAGTGGGTTACAAAAAGTGTTCATACCCTTTGAATGACTTCTCATTTTTAAACTTGACGTTTTAGATGGGGAAAATGGGGGAAAAATTCTGACGCACAAAAGTGGGCTGAAGTGTAGTTTTTATTGGTACCATTTTGGGGTACAGATGCCTGTTGATCACTTATTTCAATCTTTTGGGGCATGAAATGACCAAAAACCCCACAATTTTGGCGTTTGCAATTTTTTCTTCGATGGTGTTCAGCGTATAGGATAAATTATTTTATATTTTAATAGAATGGACTTTTACGGACAAGGCAATACCAAATATGTGTAACTTTTTTTTATTTGTACAACTGCAAGAGGGGCTGATTTTAAACTTTTTTAAAATTTCATTTTTTAAAATTATTCACTAGGGGGCACATTTCCTTGTTTCATATACAGCAGTACTGTTGTACTGCTGTACATAGGACTTTAATTCATTATCGCAATCCAATATCAGCAGCACTCTACTACGACTAAAAAACAGTCAAAAGGAATGTAGGAATTATAGGAAAAGCATTTCTGCTACTTTAGATACATGAAAATTTGAGGTTCTTCGTATACATTTTTAATCAAAATTAATAAGCCCGCCTGCCTTTGACAAGACGACCTACATACAGATGGGAGCCTGCTCTATATGTTGCCTCCTTTGGTGCCTCTTCAGGCAGAGAAGATTCCAGTTACAAGCTAAAAATTCCAGTTAAAAACCTGTGCAGATGGGCGGTATGCAGAAGCCAAAGTGTCTAGAAAAACAATGTTTGGTCTTCACATCCAAAAAGTTTTTTTGAAAAAAAAAAAAGATTTTGTATGTGATAGAGTAACACAACGTGGCAAGTATTTGTGAAGTTTAAGGAAAATTATTTGCACATTTGTAAATTTAAAAAAAAAAAATGTGGCGTGCATATGCATTCAGCCCCCTGTGCTCTGAATAAAAAAAAAATTACCGAATTACTAAATAGAGTACACATGTATGTAATTTATTCTCAGTCTAACTGTAGCTGTTTTGTGAAGGCCTCAGAGAATTTTTAGAGAACCGTAGTGAACAAACCACATCATAAAAACCAACAAACACACCAGACAGCTTGGGGATAAAGTTGTGGCAAATTGTATTCCAGGGTTAAATTTTAAAAAATAAATAAATAAAAAAAATAGTCCAAGCTCTGAAAATCCCAAAGAGAACTGCTCAATCCATATTGAAAGGGAAGGTGTAGGGGCAAAATGCTAACCCTACCAAGACAGGGTGTCCACCTAAACTGAAACCCAGACAAAAAGAGCAATAATTAAAGCAGCCAAAAGGCCCAGGGGCATGAAGAAGCTGCGAGATCTGCGGATCAGGGGGGGAATTGTCACAGGGGGAACAGTAGTTGTGGCTCCACAAATCTGGGGCCTTTATGGAAGAGAAGAAGAAATTGTTTTTTGAAAGCAAGCCATAAGAAATCCCCGCCTAAGCTTGCCAAAAATTTTTTCAGGGGATAAAGTAATTTTGTGGGAAAAAAAGGGGGTCCCGTTCAATGACAACAGAATGTAACCTTTCGGTCTAACTGCCAAATGCTATGTGTGGAGGAAAGCCAACACTGCATGTTGCCCTGAACACACCAGCCCCACCTTTAAAGCATGGTGGTGGCAGTATCATGCTGTGGGGATGTTTCAGCAGGAACTGGGAGGCTGGTCAGAGTTAATGGGAAGATGGATGGAGCTAAGGAAACCCTGTTAGAAGCCGCAAAAGACTTGAGATTGGGTTGTAAGTTCACCTTCCAGCAGGTGCTTGCATTTGGTATATATATTCTGTGAAGAAAGCATACAGTTAAAAGAGCTCTCCATGCAGGTGAAAGGAGCCATCCTTAAGCTGCGAAAACAGAAAAAAAACACATCGAAATTTCTACAATATTGGGATTTCAAAATCTACGTTTTTACATCCCGAAAAGAAAAACTGGTGAACTAATCAAAGCAAAAAGACCGGGGAAAACCCCCTGAAGACAACATGGTGGTGATCACAGAATAAAATTCCATGGTGAAAGAAATACCTTACAACAGCAACCGTGAAACAACACTCTCCCAGGATGTAGGCGTATCAATATCCAAATCTGCAATAAAGAAAAGACTGCTTGAAACTAAATACAGAGGACTCACTGCACAGTGCAAGACTTATGAGTATGAGCCTCAAGACTTAAAAGGCTAGATTGGACTTTGGTATAAAAAAAACATTAAAAAAATCCAGCACAGTTCTGGAAAAAAAAACCCTTTTTTTGGGCAATTGAAACCAAATCAACCTTACTTTGAATGATGGAAAGAAAAAAGTATGGCGAAAGTGTGGTACAGCTAATGAGCCAACGCTTACCACATAATCTGTAAAACACGGTGGAGGCAGTGTGATGGCTTGGGCACAATCCAATATCAGCAGCACTCTGTTAGCACTAAAAAGCAGTCAAAGGGAACATAGGAATTTTTGGAAAAGCTTTTTTCTGCTACTTTTAACTATATGAAAACTTTAGGTTCTTAGTGTACATTTTTGAGCAAAACTGTAAAAGCCCACCTGGCAATTGTGCACCTAGTGCTATTAGTGTGCTACTGAAATTGGATTATGTCTGTATGTTGCGGCCATACCAGCGTGCTCCTACACTCCTTTTTCTAAAAAAAAAACAAAAAAAAAAAACGTTTTTGGATGTGCAGAACAAACGTTATTTTTAGACTGATGGCTTGGGCATGCATGGCTGCCAGTCGCACTGGGTAACTAGTGTTTATTGATGATGACACACAGAGACAGCTGGATGAATTCTGAGGTATTCAGAGACATACTTTGTGCTCAGGTCCAGCCAAATGCAGCCAAACTGATTGGTAGCGTTTAAAATAGAATGGGCAAAAAACCCAAAACATAAAGCCAAAGCACCCCCAGGAAAATTTTTTAAAGCAAAGAAGTGGAATATTCTTGTTTGGCCAAGTCAGGCGCCGTCTCAACCCAATTTTAGCATGCACTCACTTGTTAAAAACTAAACTTTTAAAAAAAAAGGTCCACAAGCAAACAGCAAAAGAAAAAACCCTGGGGGGTTTTTAAAAGGCCTGGAAGAGCATTAAAAAGGGGAAACACAGTTCTGGGGAGTCCATGAGTAAAAAACTTTGGTAGTCATTGCCAAAAAAGGGTTTTAACCAAAATATTTGAAATTTAAATTTTTTTACAATTTTTTAATTTGTTGATTTACTTTTGAGCCCCTGAAATGAAGGGAAATTGTGTTTTAAAAAACCTTTCCGCCCCAGGGGAAGTTTTGGCCTCCTGACAGGCCCCCCCTTTTTGAAATTCTTTTTTTTGTTTTTTGTGAGATAACTTTTTGACACTTTTAAACCCATCCCTGTGATTAGAGATTGTTTTTCGTGAAAAATTGTGTTAAAAATTAAATAAGACATTTTGGTCCAAAAAAATTCTTGTTTATTTTTGAAAAATATCAAAGAAACGTGGAAAAAATTTGCAAATTTTAAACTTCAAAAAATTTCTGCAGTAAGAAGATGTTTTCCACCAAAAAAAGTTTTTAAATAGCATCTACCATAGTCTGCGTAGTTTTTGGCTCTTTTTTTTTTTTAAAAGTTTTTTTTTTTTTTTTTTTTTTTTAACCCCTTCCGACCCTTGGGCCTTATCCATACGGTCCAGGGGGGGTTTGGGGGTTTTTCCCCACCCGGGTAAAGGATACGTCAGAGGATCGCGCGAACTCTAAGGCAGAGTTCGCCCGTCGGGGCGGGGTGTCGCTGTATATTCAGTGACATCCCGCCCCGGCGGCCCCCGACCCGGATCGCTCCGGGGGGGGGCCGGTTAACCCCTTAATTTCGCGACGATGGGCGCAATAATTAAGAGAGATGCAGGAGGAGATCGCTCCTCCTGCGTCTCTGTCGGCGGGCAGCAGCGCACGGAGCGGGCGATCCGTGCAGCTCTCCCTTTCCCTACAGCACACGGAGGCAGAGAATCCCTTCGGGTTGTCTATGACGTCACGCGACGCCCGGCCGTGCCCTAGTGGGCACGCCCCCGGCATGTGACTGACAGTTGTCATAGGAACCATTCATAGCAACAAGATATGTACTGATTCCTATTGAATGAGAGATTAAAGATCTCTCATTCAAATCCCCTATGGGGAAAAATTTAAAAAAAAATACGTGAAAAAGTAAAAAAAAAGGGGGGAAAAAACATTAAATCCAAACACAAAAAATAAAATAAAATACGTACACGCCTTTTCCCTTTACAAACGCCAATCGCCCAAAATGATCAAAAAAAAAATTAAGTACCCATATTTGGTATCGCCGCGTGCGTAACGGCCTGCCCTATAAATCTGTCATGTTAATTAACCCGTACGGTGAACGCCGTAAAAAAAAACCCAAAAAAACAATCACAGAATTAAGATTATTGTTCATCACGCAGCACATACAATGGAATAAAAGCGATCAAAAACTCCTAGAAACGCCAAAGTTGTACCAATTAAAACGTCAGTTTCATCCGCAAAAAAAAAAGTCCTCATACAGCTCTGTATACGGAAAAATATGAAAATGTATAGCTCTCAGAAGATAGCGATGAAATTAAAATTGTTTTACACACTAAAAACACTTTTCTTTTTTTTTTTAAGTGCTTCAGCTTAAAAAAAAACTATTTTAATAGGGTATCGCCATAATCGTAGCGACCCAAAGGGGTTAAGCTAACTTATCACGGATACTGCATGGTGAGCCCTGTTAAAAAATAAAAATAAAAACCACTCCTAGTATTGCAGTATTTTCTTCACCATGGCCTCAAAAAAATGGATTTAAAGCCCATCAAAAAGCTTTGTCCCCCCAAAAATGACACTAATAAAAACGTCAACTCATCTTGCAAAAAAACAAGTCCCTACACAGCTCCAAGCACAAAAAAATTTTTAAAAGTTATGGCTCTCGGACTATGGCGTTGCAAAAAACGTATTTTTTCCTGGTTGAATAAAAGTGTTTTTATTGTAAAAAAGCGGGTAAAACATAAAAAAATATACAAATTGGGTATCGGTTAATCGTATTGACCTGCTGGGGTAAAGCTACCATGTCATATATACCGTACAGTGACCGCTATAAAAAATAAAAATAAAAAAACTACCAAGATTGCTGTATTTTGTTCAAAAATCTCACAAAAATCTTAATAAAAAGTGAACATGGCAACATATGCCCCGCATAATGGGACCAATAAAAACTTCAACTCATCCCGCAAAAAAACAAGCCCAAAACACAGCTCTGCACACAGCAAAATAAAAAAGTTATGGCTGTCAGAATAGGACAACCATAAAAACGCAATTTTTTATAGACGTATTTCTACTGTTGTAAAAGTAAAAAAAACAGAAAAAACTATATAAAATCTATATCATTGTAATTTTTTACCGACCCCCATAGTAAAGTTATCACATCATTTACACTTTCACGGCGAATGCTGTAAAATTGAAACTCAAAAGACAATGACCGAATTGCGTTTTTCCCCCCATTTTCATTGCCCAATGCTAAAAAAAAACTATGGAACACCTGTGCATCTAAAATGCACAGTACACCCTAGATGAGATCCCTGATGGGTGTTGAATCCAAAATGGGGCGACTTCTGGAAGATTTCGCCTGTTCTGCTACTTTGGGGGCTTTGCAAATGCGACATGGCCCCACCAAAATCTGCGTTCCCAAAAACCAAATAGTGCTCCCTCCTTATTCGCCCTGCTATGCGCCCAAAACAGCAGTTTACACCCACTGTAAGGTATTGCCGAACTTGGAAGAAATTGCTTTAACAAAGTTTTAGTTTTTTTTTTTTCCAGGATTCCTTGTATATTTGAAACATTTTAAGATAAAATTGCAATTTATTTGAAAAAAATTTTTTTTAATTTTCACAGCCTTATGCTAAAAAAAATTTGTGAATTTGTGTGGGGTCTATATACTCAATGCACCCCTGGATATATTTTCCCTTTAAAGGGGGGTAGTTTCCAATATGCGGTCTATTTAGGGGTGTTTATTAAGTTTTAGCACCTTTGGGTGTCCCCAAAAACCCGTAATGGCGCCCTAAATAAAATCATATTGAAAATGAGACCTAGAGTATAGTAGGTTTCTCCTCCTATTCTGGGGCTTATGGGTGAGCCAAAATAATGCATAGGGCCACATATGGGATATCTCTAAACACGGCAGACCTGGGGGAATTTATATTAAGTTGCATTTACCTAGTCACATTTACCGTATTCCAGTGAATAATGGATAAATATTGAATATCTGCATAAAAAGGTGAAATTTTGAAATTTCCCCTCCACTTTGCTTTCATTTCTGTGAAATATCTAAGGGTTATCAAACTTCCTATAATAGTGTTGTAAATACGTTAAGGGGTCTAGTTTCTCAGATGGTGTCACTTATGGGGGTATCTAACATGCAGGCCCCTCAAAGCCACGTCAGAGAACTGGAGTGGTCCTAAAAAAATGTATATTGCAAATTTTCTTGAAAATGTGAGAAATTACTACTAAATTTCTAAGCCCCCTAATGTCGTAAAAAAAAAAAAAAAGACATTTAAAAATTATGCCACCTATAGTGGACATTATGGTAGATGCTAGTTATAAACTATTTTGTGGGGATATAATTATCTGTCTTGCAACGCAGAAATTTTGCAACTTTCAAAATCGCTAATTTTTCCAAATTTTTCATTGAAATTTTGATATTTTTCACAAAACAACAAGGATTGTATGGATAAAATTTCTTACTAACTTAAAGCACAATGTGTCTCGAGGGAAAACAATCTCTGAATCACATGGCTAGGTAAAAGTGTCAAAAAGTTATTCTCACATTAAAGTGACATATGCCAGATTTCAAAAATAGGGCTGGGTCAGGAAGGCCAAAACAGGCTGGGTCCTTAAGGGGTTAATGACATTAGGGGGCTTCGAAATTTAGTAGTAATTTTCAACAAAATTTGCATTATACATTTCTTGGGGACCAGTCCAGTTCTAACGTGACTTTGATTGGTCTGTATGTTAGATACCCCCATAAATGACCACCTCTAAGAAACTACACCCCTTAAAGTATTCAAAACCTCATTTAGGAAGTTTATTAACCCATTAAGTGTTTCACAGGAATTAAAGCAAAGTGGAAGTGAAATTTCAAAAATTTAACTTTTTTTGCGGATTTTCAATTTTAATACATTATTCACAAGAATACGGTAAATGTGATCAGGGATATGCAACTTAATATTGATTCCCCAGATTCTGCCTTTTTCAGAGATATCCCATATGTGGCCCTAGTGCATTATTTGGCTCAACCACAAGCCCCAGAATAGTAGGAGCACCTACTGTACTCTGGGGTCTCATTTTCATTACCATTTTATTGCCTAGCTATGAAGTCTGATAAGGGTACCTTACCTGTAATGCATGTGAAAGTAACAGATGTTCTGCAGCTGCAAAATAAAGCTGGCTGGTGGGTTTGGTTAGGGGTTGTGAGGGTCTATAGCTTACATCACTGAGAACCGCTAAAAGATTTAAAAGTAGCCTAATCTATAGTTGATGTAGTCGTCAGTTAGGAGCATTTCGTATGAAGAAACTTGGTCATTGACTTTTGTATAAAGACAAACTTTTTTGATCCACATAAACAGAGACCTCATGTGGCCGATACAACGTCCATATCTGGCCACAAATATTTGTACAGGTTTTCAGGTCATACCATCAAATTTGTGCAGCCACCAATGCGGCCAACCTCACCCTGGCTATGTATCTGGTGTTTGAAAGAGGAGTTGGTAATGGCCGATGTATAAAGGGGTATTGGGTTTGGGCAATGTATAAGATGTGTTTGTTACGTATGATGTTTAGTCAGAATGTACTAAATGTTTTGTGTGTCTTATTTTGTTTTATGTCTGTATTAGATATCGGACACACCCATGTGTAGTCAGAATATTTTATTGTCTTGTGTAATCTGTTCGCAGTTTATTGCGATGCCAGTTAAAAATTGTATCATCTTTCTTCTTCGGGCTAGAGAATGAATAATATTAAAGAGTTGTTACCAAATGTTTGTTTTGTAGAAAAATGTCAGAAATTTATCATAGCTTCTAAACAGTAGCTGTGCATTTCTTAATTTTTTTAGTCTTCTCCTGCACCACTTGGTCTCTACGCTGCAGTAACACTGGTCATCTTGGTTGGCCCAGTTGCAGAGAGCACGTGATGTGCAGTAATTTCCCATAAGCACGTTGTGACCCTTCATGTCCTGTGCTTCTCTCACAAATATAATCTTCAGTCAAAACAATGGTTTGCACATAGTACAAGCACAGTACAAGCAGTGATGGACTGTACAATTCACCTCGTGCCTTTACATTGTCCTAAACACCCAGGTGCCATCTGCAAGCATAAACTATATTTACCTTACAGTGGCCTATGGCATTGCCATGGCTTTGCAGCAGTATCTCTCAGTATATCTACGACCTCTGGCTCACACATGGTGTAAATGGGGCCAAAGAATCTTTCATTCTCTGTATATTAGACAGCGGAGAGATGTATTACTGAACAGAATTATCCCTTTCACAATTGAGAGGGATCCTGAGGGACACTTCTGATGACTAGTATACACTTTGTGCACAATTATAAGGCAAGTGAATATTTTGACATGATCGTCATTTTTATGCATATTGTAGAAATCCAAGTTCTATAAACGTAAATGCTTATTGGATTAAAATGTATCAGGTGATGTTTATTTGTGTAATGAGGGAGGGTTTGGCTTAAGGAAATCAACACCCTATATCAGGGTGTACATAATTATTAGCAGCTTTTTTCTCTGTAGTTGTACTTGTTCTCAGAATTGGCCAAAAATTGATTTAACAGATTCTGAAAAGTCAAAAATTAAGTTTTTCACAGAGACGCAACACTCTTGAAATTGCTAAGATATTGGGATGTGGTACAGAACCAAACATTTTATTGTAGATAGTCAACCATGTCACAGGAAATTTTTGAGAAAAAAGACGCAAATTAACTGCCAAAGATTTAAGACTAAGCGACCAGAAGTCCATTATCCTATCCTGCAACCTCCCTGTAGTACCCAGATGTACAAGGTATTCAGTGCTCAGATACAGTTGGAACCAGAAGTTGACATACATGATATAAAAAGACAAATATGCTTGTTTTTTCCTCACGATCTCAGATGAAATCAGAATAAACCTTACCAGTTTTAGGTCAATTAGGGTTACCAAAATTATTTACATTTGCCAAATGCAGAATAACGAGAGATAATTTTAAGGCATTTTTATTACTTTCTGCAAAGTCAGATGTTTACATACGCTAGGATTACTATGCCTTTAAAAAAAATTTTAGGACACCCCATGTGATGTCATGTCTTTGGAAGCTTCTGATTTATTGGCAACATCTGAGTTAGAGACACACATTTTGTATGTTTTTTTAAATTTTTTTTATTTAATTATATTTTGCACACCAGAAACTGCTTCTGTGTGTAACATCATGGGAAAGTCTAAAGAAATCAGCCAAGATATTATGAAGAGAATTGTGGACTTTGGTACAATTTCCAGATACCTGAAGGTGCCTTGTTCATCTGTACAAACAGTTATATGCAAGTACAAATAAGATGGGAATGTCCAGCCATCATACCGCTCAGGAAGGAGATGGGTTCTGGGTCTCCGAGATCTGCATATCAACCCAAGAACAAAAGCAAAAGACCTTGTGAAGAAGCTGATAAGATTGTGTCATTATCCACAGTGAAACAAGTACTGGATCAACATGGGCTGAAAGGCCACTCAGTCAGGAAGAAGCCATTACTCCAAAAGAAACCTATAAAAGCCAGATTACTGTTTGCAAATGCACACAGGAACAAAGCCCTACATTTTTGGAGGAATGTCCTGTGGTCTGATGAAACTAAAATTGAAACGTTTGTCCATAATGACTATCATTACGTTTGGCGGAAAAAGGGAGAAGCTTGGAAGCCTAAGAACACCATCCCAACTGTAAATCACAGGGTGGCAGCATCATGTTGTAGGGTTTTTTTGCTGCAGGAGGGACTAGTGCACTTCCCAAAATGGACGGCATTATAAGGAAAGAAGATTATGTGGCAATACTGAAGCAACATTTCAAGACATCAGTCAGGAAGTTAAAGCTTGGGCGGAAATGGGTCTTCCAAATGGACAATGACCCGACGCATACTGCAAAACTGGTTACGAAGTGGCTTAAGGACAACAAGCCAATGTTTTGGAGTGGCCATCTCAAAGCCCTGATCTCAATCCGATTGAAAATTTTATGGGCAAAGCTGAGATGGCAGGTGCAAGCAAGGCGACCTACAAAACATGGCTCAGTTACACCAGTTCTGTCAGGAGGACTGGGCCAAAATTCCTACCAACTATTCTGAGAAGCTTGTGGAAGGATACCCAAAATTTTTGACCCAAGTCATACAGTTTAAAGGCAATGCTACCAAATACTAATGAAATGTATGTAAACTTTTGACTTTGCAGAACGTAATAAAATTGCCTGAAAAAAATTGTCTTTTTTTATATAGTGTATGTAAACTTCTGGATTCAACTGTAAACAGCCAGGTAAGGAAGGCTAAAGCCCGACTAACAAGACACGCAAGTTGAAACATCAAGGACTGGGCCAAGAAATATCTGAAGAAAGATTTTTCAAAGCTTTTATGGACTTATGAGATGAGCGATTCTTGATGTAACTAGCACAGATCTCTGGTTTGGCTCAGGTGCCAAAAAGGTGGAGGTGGGGTATTGCTGTGGGCTGGTAGTATTAAAGATAAGCTACTTGGACTTTTTCAGGTTGAAAATGGGCTCAAAAGATTACTTCCCAAACTTACTGCCAGTTTTTTTAAATGACCCTTTCTTCATTACAGTGTAAGGCTATGTATTCGATATTTAAAATCCAATGAAAATCCAACTGTATCCAATGCTGTGTAGCCCGCAATCGAGAAAAATCTGTGCTGGATTTTGCAATTCCGTAAACTAGCTGCGGTTTTTAGCGCAAGCCTTTGCCAAAAATCGCGGTCCAGCGATGTTAGTGTTAGATGTAGACATAGACTAAGGATCCGTCCACACGACAAGCATTTCTAGTTGTAAATCCATGCAGACTCTGATTTTAAAAACCGTCAAAAACAGACTGTGAAACTATCCCCATAGACCTCAATTAAAAATCCGTGGGGTCCACATGACTTGGATTTTCTGAGGTCGGATTTCAAAACCACTGTTTTGTTAGTTTTTTTTCTATTCTAATCTTCCGCTGTGTTTCACTCGGAAAACGCCAGAACATTTACTATTGAAGCCAGTGGGATGGCATGGAAACCAACCAGACAGCTTTGTGCACATTTTTGACGCAAATCCACATCCAAAAACTCAAAAATACTCTGAAATGCAAAAATGGTTGAATAGCCGAATCTGAAAATTGCCACAAAATGACCCCCAATTAACCTGCAGTTTTGGTATTTGATTTTTTTCTTCTTCTATGGTGTTCAGCGTACGGGATAAATGATCTATTTTGATCAGATTTTTATGGATGCAGGGATACCAATTATGTGTAACTTTTTATTTTGTAAAACGGCAAAAGGGGATTGTTTTGAACTTTTTATATTTTTTCTTTTCTATTATTCGTAAAACATTTGATTTTTACACATATACTTTTATTCCCCCGAGGGTACTTGACATCTTTGGGGCAAGACGCTTGTATACCCTTCTGGCTTATATATATCTGGAAATTCATTTAGACCATGGCTTCTAAAGGGTTAAACCACTGTGATTTACCGTGTATGAGGTGAGCCAGCTCCATACTCCCTTACTGGCATTCTGTACCCATACATCAAATGTTGGTAAGGGGATACTGCTTTATTGCATTCCTTTCATTATGGATTTCTAGCTGTTATTCGCCAAGTAATACAAGCAGTGGGTGCTTAATATAATTTTGTGATAGCAAGTGGGTGAATTGCATAAAAATGCAGGAATAAGTGCCGAGCATTTTCTGGGATTTCTTGGGTTTATTTCTAGTATGGCAGTTTAGCTTTACTACCTATGTTAAGCAGTGGTAGATTTTGGGCATGTCCCCACGGAACGGGTTTTCGGCCGGTTTTTCAGCTGGTTTGCGGTTTTTCGGACCGCCTGAAAAACCGGCCAAAAATGAGCACAATTGTGCTCTATGGAAAACCCGTGCTGCAGTCCCCACTGCACGGGTTTTCCGCCGCGGGCCGCTCAATAAGCATCGAGCATGTTCATTCTTCCGTCCGGTTTCCGGACGAAATATGAACACCTCAATGGGAGGGGAGAGGGCTCTTCTCAGCTCATCGGGGAGAAAAGCCGCTCGCCCGGTAATTGTCCGGTAATTGTCCACTGCCGTGTGAATGCACCCTTTAAGTGACTAAGGAGGTGGTGAAATTTATAGTTTTTGTCCAAAGATTAAACATCACTCTACAGATTCAGTAACTGTGTGCCAAGCCCTTGTTCAGCCACACACTGCGTTCCCAGACTTGTGAATCAGCGGAGCGTGCATTTTTATTTCTACAAGCACATGAAGAAAGTGGCATCTAGACACCCTTGGCACTAATCATCGTGAGGAATATAATCCCAGCTGTTAAACTCCACTACCCCATTCATAATGTGTTCTACTCTGCTTATAAACCTAGGACTCTAAATTCTAGGATGTATATCTGGCTCAACAAGCTGCAAGAACGACTAGCTTAAATGATACATAAAATCATGTTTACTAGCGCTTTATTTCCTACTGTGGTGCACATTTTTATTGTAAACATTTCCGAACTTTGAGCGGAGCAGTTTCTTGGCCCAACATTCAAATGCCGGTATTCATAAGAGCGTGGTGTTTAGCCATGTAAGGCAGTTGTGCTAATCTTCTGTCTGTGTATTTTATGAACCCAATGAAATTCAGGTTTCACTTGTTTAATGACAAGACTAAATGACTTGCACTGTTGTCTGTTAAAGCCACTTTGTATTAATTACTGTATATTGGCCCATGAAGAAGAGTTGTTACTATAAAGGTGTATTTATGGACATGCACCATTCACCGGGAGCCAATACAGATTAAAATAAAAGCCACAATTAAAAACTGCATTCAAGTCACATCATCTGGTTCCATACAGTATTGGAGACCTAGCATTGCAGGTGATTGTGTAGCTGTATTATGATCTTACATTGTTTCATTTCTTCTCATTATCCCTTTAGGCATGATTAAATGGTCAAATACTTGCAACAATGAACACAGAGGAAATCCCACAAACAGACATACAAACCAACACAGAGGATGGATCGGTGATTTGTCCTAATGCAGAAGCAGAGAAGACCTCATTTCAAATGGCTTCTGACCTGAATGAGAATAATTTAAGAAGCGAGCAGCCTTTGACCAGGAACACAGATAGCAGCCTGCATAACAGAGAAGCCCAGGATAGCATTAATAATAATGAAAACTGCAACCTGATGTGCGGTCAGCTTAGCTGCAGGACGAGCTGTGAGGAGGAGCGCGCAGAAAGCCTGGCCTCTGCTCCTCCGTCAGCCAAGGACAGTGCCACCGCTAAAGGAAAGCGCGTGCCCGGAAGACGCAGTAATAGGAATAAGAAGACTCCGAATGGAAAATGCACAGGTAAAAGAATAAGCTTCTATTAAATTCTATTGCTTTTCACTTCATTAAACTGTTATGTTTAACTTCCATTGCATGGTGATACATGGGCTAATATGATCTAAAGCAGGCTTTCTAAATAAAGAGAGTAAATCCTGATAGGATTCTTAGGAGAGACCGGGTATGTTCACACAGCTTAGTACGTGCCGCAATACGCAATATGATCGTATTGTATGCACGCACTCACGCACGGGGGGGGGGGAAAGGGGTTGGGGGGGGGGGGGCGGCAGGGTGAAGTGTAATCCATAGCTCTCTAGGAGAGCTATGAATTACCGTAATGGTGGCGTATAATGCGAAATACACGGCGAAATGCGTGCCGAAATACGGGGCATTTTAAACCATGTGAACATACCCTAAGAGTCCTATTCAGTGATTGACCGCATTCCCTGTATCGGTGTGTACAGAGAAATCTGTGCTGCCTACACAGTGATTGATCGCATTCCCTGTATCGGTATGTACAGAGCAATCTGTCAATCGCTGTATGTGGGTGAGGTAAGCAGGTTATCACTGTCTCTTTTAAGAGTCCTGACAAGACTCTTGACTCTGAATCCCTGCTTTAAATCATATAAACTTATAGATTACCAATCTTAGCCTTGCTACCTCTGTCCCATCCTTCTGTCAGATAAGGCATTAAAAAAAATCATCTGACAGTTCAATTAAAGGGGTTTTCTCAATACAAAGATTAGCTTTTAATATATAGGGCCAGGTCATTTAAGACTTTTGGAAGGAGGTTTGCACTCAAAATCTCACGATACATGGTCCCATTCCTTCTTTCATGTACATGGATCAGTCGTCCTGGTCCCTTTGCAGAGAAACCGCCGCAAAGCATGATGTTGCCACCCCCATGCTTCATAGTAGGTATGGTGTTCTTTTGCTGCAACTCATTCTCTCTCCTCCAAACACGATGAATTGTGTTTCTCCCAAACCGTTCTACTTTGGTTTCATGTGACCATATGACATTCTCCCAAAACTCTACAGGATCATCCAAATGCTCTCTAGCAAGCTTCAGACGGGCCCGGACATGTACTGGCTTAAGCAGGGGGACACGTCTGGCATTGCAGGATCTTAGTCCCTGGCTGCGTAGTGTGTTACTGATGGTAACAGGTCTGTGAGTGCCAGAAATCTTGCTTGTTTGTAGGTGACCAAATACTTATTTTCCATCATAATTAGCAAATAAATTCTTCCAAATCAGACAATGTGATTTTCTGGATTTGTTTTCTCATTTTGTCTCTCTTAGTTGAGGTCTACCTATGATGTCAATTACAGCCTCTCTCATCTTTTTAAGTGGGGGAATTTGCACAATTGGTGGCTGACTAAATACTTTTTTTCCCCACTGTATACGTCAAGGTTGGGAAGGGGTTTCTGCAAATTGACGTATGGGTACGTCTTGAGGATCATGGAAGATCACAAGTGGAGCTTGCACTATTATAGTATGGGACCAGATGTATATCACAGCTGGGCTCATGCTGTAACGCCCACGGCTGGACCCTGCACGTATGAGTACGTCTCAGGGTCGCTAAGGGGCTTTGCTAATCGCCGCTAACACCCGGCCACTATAGCGCGAACGGGTAACGCCGCCCGCCCTTGCTGTTTAACTATTCAGATGCCGCGGCAAAGATGGCTGCGGCATCTGAATGAATGAAGATTGGTGCCGCGCAGCGATCTTCAGGGCTATCGGCAAAGCCGCAGCAAAGCTGCATCGATCCGAAGCCCAGACATGGCAGTGGGGCCTTGTGAAGGCTCCCGTCACTCCCATGTCCTGGTTTGCCCCACTTCCGTCCGCAGACAGGAAGTGGGGAAACCGCCATCTTGGTACAGTCTAATGCATTGTCTATGCCAGGCATTCCCAAACTGCGGCCCTACAGCTGTTGGGAAACCTGAGGATGCCTGGTCTATGCAATGCATTAGACTGTATTGACAATTGCGCCACCTAGTGGTCAAGCACCCTAGGTGGACGCCAGTGTTAAAGTAAAAAAAAAATAAATAGAGTTTTAAAGCACAAAAAAAGTATTAAAAGTTCAAATCACCCCCCTTTCCTCATTTTACAAATAAAAACAATAAAATAATAAAAAAGTTACACATATTTGGTATTGCCGCGTCCGAAAAAGTCAGATCTATAAAAATATAACATCATTTATCCCGTACGCTGAACACCGTAGAAGAAAAAAACTCCAAACGCCAAAATTGCATTTTTTGCTCATTTTACAACAACTAGACAAATATGAATATAGAACCGTCAGTATCATAAAACATAATTCTCTTTAATAATTTCTCATTAAAAATATATGACATTGATCCGTACTTTCACAAACTGGCCGGTATTTGTCCTGTGCAGTGGGAACGCACCCTAAGGCCTCGTTCACATGGCTTATTTCGCCGCGGATTTGCCGACGGATTGACGACCGTCAATCCGTCGGCAAATCAGTCAGAAATAAGTAACAGCCTATTTTCTATTGATTTCAATAGAAAATACGGCTCGTCGTTCACACGACGCGTATTTCCGTGCCGGATTGCCGCCGCGGATAGACGACTGCAATCCGGACGGAAAAACAATGTGCATGTCAATTATTTACGGACGGATTCACCACCTACAATGATTGGAGATGTTGAATCCGTCGGGAAATCGGTTACAAATACGTGCCACACTTAGTGGCACTTATTTGCAACTGATTTTCAACTGATTTCAGAACGGATTTCCGATGTAAATACGTTCTGAAATAAGCCCTGTGAACATAGCCTTATGCTTCCAAGCTTCTCCCTTTTTTCTCCAAACGTAATAATGGTCATTATGACCAAACGGTTCGATTTTAGTTTTGTTAGATCACAGGACATGTCTCCAGAAATGTAGCTATTTGTTCCTGGTTGCATTTGCAAACATTAATCTGGCTTTTATATGTTTCTTTTGAAGTAATGACTTCTTCCTGGCAGAGTGGCCTTTCAGCCCATGTTGATACTGTACTTGTTTCACTGTGGATAATGACACAATCTTACCAGCTTCCAGCAGCATCTTTACAAGGTATTTTGTTTTTGGGTTGATATGCACATGTCAGACCAAAGCACGTTCATTTCTGAGACACAGAACCCATCTCCTTTCTGAGTGGTATGATGGCTGGACATTCCCATCTTGTTTTTATATGCATATAATTGTTTGTACAGATGAACGAGGCACCTTCAGGTATTTGGAAATTGCACCCAAGGATGATCCGGACTTGTGCAAGTCCACAACTCTGTTTCTGATATCTTGGCTGATTTATTTAGACTTTCCTATGATGTTACAAACATGTGCTTAAAAAAATACATCCACAGGTGTGTTTCTAACTCGGATGTTGCCAATAAACCTTTCAGAAACTTCCAACAACATGACATCATGGGCTGTCCCAAATTGTTTAAATGCATAGTAATCCTAGTGTATGTAAATGTTTGACTTTGCAAAAATTAATAAAAATGCCTTAAAAAATTCTCTCTCATTACTTTTGCATTTGGCAAATATAAATAATTTTGGTAATCCTAATTGACCTAAAACAGGTAAGGTTTATTCTGATTTTATGTCTGAGAGAGAAAAATATGCATGTGTCTTTTTATATAGTGTATGTAAACTTCTGGTTTCAACTGTAGGTATAAAAACCCCCTCAAAGTATAGCCCCTGTAGGTAAGTAAATGTAGCACCTGTCAGTAGGTAGACCCCCCTGTAGGTATATACAGCCTGCAGAAGGTATATATGTTACCTGAAGATGTAGACATGCCCCCTGTAGGAATATAGAGGCCACTGTAGTTATACAGCCCATGGTAGGTATACATGCCCCCTGTAGATACATATTCTCCCTATATGTATATATGTTCCCGGTAGGTATATAGAGCCTCCTGTAGGTATAAAAAGCCCCTTGTGTAGATATATGCAAGTGCCCTCTAGCTATTAACAAGCCCCCTATAGGTATATACATGCCCCCTTCAGCCATACTATTATTGTTGTTATTATTATGACCGGCTGTCAGGAAGGAGTTAAAGCTTCATGTTTAAGGGAGAACAGTGCTGTTGAGCCACAATCAAGTCATTGCAGTAAAATTTTAATACTGGTGTCATAGCCTGTACAGTCTCCAGACCTAAACTCTATTGAGCTTGTTAGGAATAAACTGGCTGGAAGTTGGTTGCTTTGCTTTCACTTAAGTGCAGCACATTCGTAGGAGCGTCAGCAACAATGTTAGATACCACAATTGGAGATAGAATGCCTCGTTTGTGGAATGTGGCTACTTTGTTTCCAGAAACTAAATCTAAATTTTTGAAAGTCAATCCATTATTTTTATAAATTTATCTTTTTATTTCTTTTCTTTCATTCCAAAGAACATTAGAGACATTAATAAAAACTGGAAAAATGGACTGGTAGTGTGTGTATGTATATCACATAAGAGTCAACACATTTGTATTTGCTCAGGCTTTAGAGAAGTATAAATGTGTTCAAGGAATGCTGAAAATCTCTCTACAGAACAGGAAGGGTCAGACAATTAGGCCTAGTGGCCGAAGTGAGAACTGCAGGACTTAAGAATTGTTAAAAAAAATATTGAAAGTGATCTGGAAAATTAAAAAAACAAAAACAGAACCAAAAATTATTAAAATGTGTTTAACATAAAAACATGAGTTAAACAATAAGTAAAATTTTTGATGACATGTTCCCTTTAACAGGATTGGTACACACCTGTAATTGAGCCATTGTGTGGGGCTGTTTTCATTATTATGGGAGTCAGCTTTGTGTAATATACAATGGTACCTCAGCATGCAGAACCGTAACTTGGTTCTAAACCCCCTAGAGTGTCACCCCCACATAATGCAGAATAAAGATTAAAGAAAATTAGACAGATGATGGTTAACACAGTTGAAGCAAGCGTTTACATATAAGTCAGAAAGTGATATTTAGCTTCCAGCAGCTCTCTTCTATTGTGAGGATAAAAGCTTCTCTGTGTCATGTTCTTTATACACCTTGTACTAATAATAAAAGAAAATGGCAACCTCTCCGGGTGCCCCAAGGAGCAGCTCATCCTGGCACTTTTACAGAACATGTAGTACTACACTGTACTGTATAGATGTGCTACCAGTCTGCCTATAAATGTATGCATTTCACTAATACAAATATTTTACTAGTAAAGTCTTTATATAACAAGTTCTAGTGACTAGGATTCTGGAGAAGGGTCGTTGATCCAGGGATTTATTCTGATTGCCAGATTGAAGCCGGGAGGGAATATTTTTTTCCATAAATGGAGCAATATTGGCTTCAACATCATGGAGGTTTTTTTCTTGCCTTTTCTGTATCAACACTATAGCACAATAGGCTGAACTGGATGGACACCTGTCCTGTCTTTTTTTTTTTTCGGCCTTACAAACTATGTATCTATGTAGTTAGGGAATGTTCACACGGCTTATTTTCAGGCATAATTGTGCACGTATTTCGCCGCATATTGCACTTACTACGCGGCGAAGTGCATGCCGCAATTATGGTAATTCATAGCACTCATAGAGAGCTATGAATTACGTGTCGTCTCCCCGGGCGTACAATGCGATCGTATTGTATGCGCGGGGGGAGAATTGACATGTTAATTAGTGACGAATACGCGCCGCTGACAATGCATGTTTATGGGGCTGGCGCCCGGCCGTACTATGCGCAGCAATAAGCCGTGTGAACATGTTCTAAGTGTTCATGATAATTGGTTGGATCTTCCAGCCATTCACATGTGCCATAGATTGGCAGTGTCTGAGACATTGTATGTTCATTTTGGTTTTTAATGTCCCAGAAAAGATCATTATATGGTGAAAATATTGTATCCTGAGGCCACTGTCACTTGAGGGCCACTGTATTAGCTAATGTCAGTAAAACTAGTTTCAGACTTTTAGTATTTAATGCATCTCTATTTTGTATGTACATAAGAAATAACACTTCTTTCTGCCCACTATTGCTACATTATATTACATACACTAGATCGCAACAGATTTACACATTAGTAAGATCTGTCTTAGGGCATATTCACATGGCGTTTTTGGACGAGGTTTTCTGAGAGTTTCCTCGCCCAAAACCTTGTCCAAAATGCTTCCAAAACGCCCCAAGTTTATTTCATGTTTCCTTTGTAAGGCCATGTTCACACAGCGTTTTTGGACGAGGTTTTGGATGAGGTTCCCGGAGCGTTTCCTTGCCCAAAACCTTGTCCAAAACGCTTCTAAAATCCCCCCAGTTCATTTAATTGATTCCTATGTAAAACCTCATTGTAGTTCACACATGACGAGGTTTTTACACGCTTCTTTGGAAGCAATAAAAAAGAAGTGTCATGTAAATTCATGAAGCGCGGTTTTTGGCGCATTTTTGCCACGGTTTTTGTCCTTGCGATTCATTTGTATGGGTGAAAACCTGATTAAAAGCTGATCAAAGCCTCGTCAAAAACCTCGTCTGAAGAAGCGTGTTTCAGGTGAGGTTTTGATGTGGTTTGGACGAGGTTTTGGGCGAGGAAACGCTCCGAAAACCTCGTCCAAAAGCGCCGTGTGAACATGCCCTTATTGTTTGCGCCTAGCTTATCTCCTGAGTGGAGAATAGCAAAGACAAGCTGCTGTGATGTATTTCGAACACTGCACTCACAGAACAGATCCTGTTTCCCCATCTAGCTCTCACATACATTGGAGCAGCATAGGGAACACTACACAGCAGGGTTAGGTTATGTTCACACAATGTATGTGAAATGTGATGCAGATTCTGCATCCAAATGAGATTGTAGTCCAAACCCTCTTGTTTTGCAGAGTGGTGCTTCAGGCAGCTGAGATGTGGACTAGCCCTGTCAAAAAGAATCAAAATCCACCGCTATATTTTATGGTCCACATCAGTCATATTTTGGAGTGTATTGGGTGTTGGATTTTCTTCATTGGGAAATCTTGTTGTGTGAACATGCGCTTACTGTAGATTGAGTAAAACATTCGAAGCAGCAGCATTGTATGCATTAGTCTTGGTCTCTTCTCTCACTGCAGCTTCTCTCTTCTCCTTCCCTCTCCATAGACTTCTGTAAGCATCAACTTAAATCTGATCATACAGTGACAGGATAATTTTCTCTTCCTGTCAGATTTTCAAGAGAACTGAGAGTAGGGCTATATTCATACGGCTGATTTTGGGACGTATTTCAGTCCGTATTGTGCGCCGTACTGCGTGCAAATACGGCTGAAATCCGTCCCTGTCATTACGGTAATCCACAGTTCTCATAGAGAACTATGGATTCTGTCTCTTCATATGTACATTAACCTGGCAGGATAAGCACCGTGGATAATGAAAGACTATGCAGCCGGCGAACTGTCGGTCCCCCCTGCCCCTCCCCCATACACACGCCGTAATTGCGGGTGAAATCCGTCCCGCAATTACGGCATGAATCCGCCATGTGAACATAGCCTGAGTGGTTGATACAGTGGCAGGAGAAGTCTGGTAAGCAGAGAGAGAGGTCGTTTTCTGTAGTGAAATACATAACAAAGTTTAGCACTGGTTGAACTATTAAGTTTTGTGGAAAAAAAATTGTGACCGTTAGGTAATGTTCCCACAGCTAATTGTGGGGTGTATTTTGCAGCGTACTGTGCTTAATACGCAAGGAAATGCGCCCCATTATTACGGTAATCCATAGAACTATGGATTACGCCTCCTCTCCCCGCTCATACGATCGTATTGTATGCACGGGAAGATAAGTGACGTGACGAGTAATGCTTGTCTATGGGGCCGGCGGGCTGCCCCCCCTCCCCCCCCCACCCACCAACACCGCCAACTCCTGAGACACACGATGTACTCCGGCGCGTACTGTATGTGCCGAAGTACATCGTATAAATCTACCCTTACTCATCAGGGCTGTGGAGTTGGCAAGCCAAAGCCCCGACTCCTCAATTTCCCAAAACTTTGACTCCTGACTTCCTCATACTTGGCGCATGTTTAAGTGATAACTTTACTGTAGTAAAATGGTAACATCAGGCTGTTTATCACCTTATGATACAATAATCAAGCTATTTAGGTAGAACAGACACTGACAAGAAAAATGTTAACAATGTTTTGATCTTTTGAACACTTGTGGGTAGAGTTGAAAAAAAGGCTGTATTTATATCCAAGTCCAGTCTGCACCAACATTGGGAATGTGTAGAAGAGATCTGGGATTAGATTTTAATCAAGACATGCTTGAATCTGATCCAGAGCCCAGAAGGATTCAGACAGTATTGAAAACCAAAGGTGGATTTCCCAAATACTAACAAGATAATAAAAATTAACATTTTGATTTTTAGGAGCAAAACAGCAACAATGCAGTTACAGGAAAGAATCTGCAGAACTAAGCAGATGCTAAATACTTGCAAGTCAAATTTATGTATAAGATGTAAGATGACTGTATATAAAATGACATTAGCCTCATGTGCAAAGCTGTAGTGGATGGAGAGATATGGAGCCTGAAAGTCACCAGTTCAAAACAATGTTACCATTTTGCTTGTCAGTGTAAAATATATTTATTGGATATGACTTTAGAACACAAAAATATTGTAAATATGTAAGACACTGCAGGAACATTCGTGGAGTCTCTGAATTTGTTCTGAGAAATAGTATTGCCTACATCCAATCCTGCATACATAACCTCACATCTGATCTCATTATTTCCAGGCTAGAGAACGGCCTCTCTACACTAACTTGGGTTGGGGGCAAAGCGGTGACCACAGGGGCAACATCTCTAATAATGTCAGGGTACAAAGGAATTGCATCAGCCACAGTCAGTTTTGATGAATGGTTGGACTCTTCTACTTCTTTGAAAGCAGGTGAAAAATGTTGCTGAAATCTGTTTGCCATGGGATCAGAATCTTTTCCCCTGGGGCAGCGCTTTGTCTGCTCCATGTCATCAATTACACTCCTCATGTGATGAGGCTGAATATATGGGAGCAGTAGCACTGGCCGGACCCAATTCCTCTTGCTCTTTGCACTGCATCGAACTAACTGGACCAACTTATTATATATTTTGGGAGTCGGAGTTGGTCCCTTTTTATGACGACTCCGACTCCTGCAAAATAGGCTCCGACTCTACGATTCCAAAGCTGTGTTGCTCATGAAAACTTATTCCCTTCAAGCCCATATACACAGTCGAATCACTATATTATGACCACTTCTTACTCTAGACATCAGCAGTGTAGCTCATGAAGGAAGTCACTTGGCTTGGTGGGTGTATAAGATGTGCAATAGGCAATCTTCACACATATCCCTTATTACTGATGGGTAAAAGGGGTGGTTTTATCAAGCGCTGTAGACAAGGATGATGATTGGCTTTCGTGCTAAGGATAGTAGCATTTTTCAGAATGCGCAGTTTGTGAACTGTTGATGTACTGCTGTGGTGAAAGTGTATTGTAAGTGGACAGATGACACCATTGTGTATAAGCAATATGAAAACTTCAAAGCACCACTTGTCATTGATTTGAAAAGTGATTTTCAGCTACAAAGTTGAAGGAGGGTGGATCAACATGCTACAGCTAATTAGCTCACTGCCACACTGAACCAAGTATCTGCCAGATGTGTTTCTAAAATAATTCAGCGAGCCCTACTGCCTACGGGTCTGACAGACGGATGGGCACTGCAACTCTGCTAACGAAGTGAAATCGGTAAAAGACTTGTCACCTCTTATCCCATTGTTAGAATTGGACCTTTGCCAAAAGGTTGCATTCTCCGATGAGATATGTTTTCTGCTTCATCAAATGGATGGACGTTGTCATGTCGGACAGAGTACATCAGAGAACAAACACATTGCAACCTTTGCTGGAAGAACGCAAGCTGGGGGTAGCGGCATTTTGGCTTTTTTTGTGGCACTCTGGGCCCCTTCATCCATGTGGAAGGTGCTCCCAAACAATCTAGGTATGAATTTATCTTTGCAAATCACATACACCTATTCTCTTTCCTGGGATGGATGAAATCTTACTTCAAAACTCTGCGACATGTCGCAAAGTACAAATGTCCAACATTGGTTGAAAGAGCATGACCAAGACTTCAGAATACCAGCCTGCCCTCTAATTCTCCAGTCTGGAACTCAGTTGAGCATCTATGGGACCACCTTGATCATAATGTTTTGTTCTATGGATCCTCCCCCATGCACCCTCCAGGAGTTGGGGGATGCATTAAAGTCAGCAGGGCTCCAGATACCTGTGACAACCTACCAGAAACTTCTTGAGTCACTTCTGTTCTCTCGAGCTGCTGTCTGTGCTGCACACAGTGGACATTACCTGGCAGTCATAATAATGTGATTTGGCTATTTATGACCACTGCTGTGTTTTTAGATTCATAACCACAGATGTGTCGATCCAGTGACATTTTTTTTTTTTTGCTCCTTTAGAAAGCTGCAGTGCTGGAATCATAGGCGTTACCTCTTAAATAGCAAAAAATAAATCTGTGTTTTTTCTTCACATTTGACAACCCCAGCTAGCATTTGTCCAGTGATGGGCGAAAGTAACATTCATTTCTTTTTTTGCTTTTTTTTTTCAGTATATTGTGTACTAATTTAATATATAAATCCTGTTTCATGCAAAACCATCTTCCATTTTAATATTTCTGTAACTTAATCTTCCAGGGCACTCGGCATCAGCTGATATATCCGTTTCAGAAGACGGTAAATGTATGGATTCTGCTCATGACATGGCCACACTTGACTCGTACATTAGCCCAGAACACAAGAATCAGAAACAACTTCGAGATTCCCTGTTTTCCCTCATTCGAGAAGGATTTGAACAGACTGATGGTCGAATGCTTCCTACGTGCCTTCATCAGGTATGTTTTTGCAACTTGTTTACTAGAGTCAATAAGAGACAAGTTTCCAACACATAACTATTTTAATCCTTGTTTACTACCATATCCAGCAATAAATGATAGTTTCTTGGTGTCTGGTATACTGCCTTAACCAGTGTATGCTTAAAGGGGGTTTTCAGGACTTTTAAAAAATCTACCACCACATTCCACTGTGCTAAAATAGAAAACTAACCCATTATTACCTACCCCATCGCCACCGGTCCAGCGCTCCAGTGCCTCCCTCCCCAATCCCTTGCTAATGGTGTCATGTTCATGGATCCCATGATGCTGCAACCAATCTGCATGCACGGCACTTGACCATAGAGGACCGCGATTGGCTGCAGCATTAGGTGATCAGAAAACACATGGTCAGTGAATGGGACCCAGGGGTGAGGACCCTGGAGCTTTGGCAGTGCTGGAATGGTTGTGATGGGAGAGGCAAGGATGGGTAATTTTTCTCTATTCGCAAAGTTGGAGATGGTAGCGAGGTTTTAGAAAAGTCTTGCGGAGTCTTAGAAAACCCCTTTAATTACCTGCTTATGTCACAGCTTGGAAGAACGGTTACAGTGGTTTTGAAATTTTGTGAAGCCATCAGAATTTGTTTCTGTATAAATGTGACATAAACTACATCAGATTACATTGTAAAAGTAGGTGGAGAGAACCAAATCAAACAAATAAATTAAAAAATATGGTAGTTTGTTTGAGAAAAATTTGTCAAAATCACACATCTCGCAAAAATATGTGACCCATTTGCTTTCAGTCTATAGTATGCCCAAACATTTCTCGTGATTGTTGATTAGTCTTGCACATCTACTCGGAGGATTTTCTCTTTTTTAGTCCATTCCTTTGTAAAAAAAAAAACCGTTCAACTCTGTTAAGTTGGTGGGTTACTTCCCATGAACTCCTCACTTCAGATCATTCTACAACTTTATGTGCTTTAGGTTGTTGTTTTGATGCATGATCGACATTTCCTTATGACTCAACGGACAGATAATCTTTAATTTTCCTTAAGAATTTGTTAGTGTAATTCAGAATTCAATGAACTTTCAGCAATGACAAGATGTCCTAGCCCAGATGCAGCAAAAAAGGTCCAAACCATGATACTACCACCAGCACCTTGTTTTACAGACGGTATGAGTGTTATGTGCTTGAATGCAGTGTTTTTAAAAAACACAGTAGCCTTCTGGCCATGTGATCTTCGCAAACTCTACCAAAAAAAGTCCCGTCCCATAAAAAGAACATACCCCAGCTCCCAACAAATATCAGGACATCATGTATAGTATTGCATTAGTACAGGAATACACAAACACAAAAAAAAGTCCAAATTTCTGATAGGTAACACTTAAGATGAGACACAACAATGATACGTGGGAAGCATTATCAATGTAGAAGACTTAACAGAAAGGAAAAGAAAAAGACAATGAAAGGTAAAAAATCACAGAGCATATAGATCCATTAATAAATGCCAATCCTATACAGTACATGTTCTCTAGATGATTGCCCAGAGTACTCTATCTAAAGGACCCACATTCTCAGACTTACAAATAGCCCCTTTTCGAACCTAAATCTTTTGTTCTATCCTGACAGACCAACTAATTATTAAATTTGTTATCATACACCCCAATTGTCGGACTTGTAGCCAATTTTGCGCTATTGGTTTTCTTGCAGGGTATAAGAGATGCACTGCTCCTTTCTTTTCCAATGGTGGAACAGTAAGTTTCTCCCTTTAACCTAAGATCCATACAAATGGGGATGGAGTAATAGTAGTATGATAAACCTTATTAATTACATCCACCACCTCCCACCAATTTTTAGTTTAACACACGACCAAAGCATATGTAATAAATCAGCATGTGGAGATTCACATGTTGAACATTTATATTCCGAATGTACATCTAAGGAATACAAAAAATTGAGCGTTCTGTATACTCTATGAATTAGGTACAGTTGCAAGAGTCTATGCGCCTCATTAAAAGATGATTAAGGTGTCAGAGATAGAATATCATTATGGTGTTTGTCCTCTAGAGGGCCCATATATTCTTCCCATTTCTTGCAGCTTTGAGGAAATGTAAGTAAAATAAAGAGACTAAAGGGTTTGGGTGTATTTTGTGCCAAAAAACTGACACCCTATTCTCTATATAAATGAACTGTAATACAACAAAACTATGCACATTATACTCCAGGCATGACACATTTGAATGCGCCTAAAGTAGGGCGCATCATCAATATATGCATCAATCAGCATTGATATGGCTAAATGTGCTCTTTAATTAGCAGCATCAATACTCCATGCAATCTTATTAAGATAGAATAGTGGCCTTGTCTCTCCTCACTCCGTACAGACCACATGTCTAAGGTTTAGATATTTGTAACTGTCAAAGTGAGAACGTTTCCTTCTCTTCCCTTTGTGAAGATTATGCACTTACTAATCTTCTTTGTACATTTAGGAAATTTTACGAACTCCCTTTAATTTTCAAAACCCTCTAAATATATATTGAGTAACTCCTCCAATGTCTTGTAAATCTCTTAATTTCCACCACATTTGATGCAGTTGTTGCAATGCTGGAGCACCATGCAATGCAGTTTCAAATGTCTGGCATTCTAGAGATTCAAATAGGGCATCTGTTTGAAAATAATGTTCTATCAGAGTTCTTTGTGGGTCTCTTTTGGTCCCCTTTTGCCCATTAAAGTGTTGTGTTTGGGCTGCTAGAAAATAACCCCATAGGTTGGGGACTGCCAATCCCTCTTTCTGCTTGTCACGTTGAAGAATTTCTTGACGAAAGCCGTTGGTCGCCCTTTCCAAATCAATCCTCTAAAGATCGGATTAATCATGAAAAATCCATACTGGAGAGTTGTGCAAGATATCTCACAGTTGGTGCATCCAGAACATTTTAATTAGATTGGATCTCCACTGATAGCAAGAAAGGTCTTTAGTTACTTAAAGGTTACCTTGGGTTGGTTTGTGACCTCGCGGACTGTCATGTACTTTGTTCCTGGCATACTCTTTGTTGGTTGACCTCTTCTGGGGAGGGCAAGCCTGGGTTCTCACATTTCATTACTGCATTCGTTGTTGTTTTTTTTGCGTTTCTCAACTGCATCAAAAATTAAAATTGAATTTGGAAAGGATTAAAATATGTTTTCTTTTTTATGCTTCTTGTCTTGTAATTAATGCAGATTTGGAATAAAAGCAACATTTCAGTTAATTAAACCCATGGTTTTTATGTTGTTTTTGATACAGTTGAAAATGCAACTTGTGAAGACTAAAATTGGTCTTGAATTTTCTTAATCTTTACACAGTCTGTCTTGCCTGGAGTGGTGGACTCCATACTCTATAGAGATGGTTTTGTATCCTCCAGCCTGGTGAGCCGTCAACAGCTCTTTGACTGAGATTATCATAAATTTCCTTTGTTTGTCCCCATGATACACTTCCACCTTCCGCATAGATGTTATGAAGATCAGACTTTGACTGATCATGGTTTTTGTTTCAGATAAAACAGGTCACCCACTCTTACTGAATGTCATACCATAGACTGAAAGCAACAGACAAATTTTACCTTCAAATTATCATTATCTGCTAATTCTTGCCACTCACTGAAATGTGATATTGAATTTTGACTCAAATAAATTACAAAGTCTAATATTTTTTACTAATTCCTTTAATTTGGTTGTCTACTTTTAGGTAAAATTTCTACCGAAATTTATAGGAAAAGGGTTTACAAACTTTCAAGCACCACTGTAAATCTTAATTACCAGTTTAAGAAGGCCCCTTCTCATTGAATCACAAATCCATACCAGCAAATGTAAGGACATGTCCGTGAGCTTATTCACAAGAGATTATAGGTCATGCATCAAGTTACACATTTTTTCTATTTCCATGCACTTCATCCTTTAGTTCAAGCACACCTCATCTAGCACTGGAAGCCAGTTTCAAAGATTGAGCCTCCCAAACTTGTTTCCTCTCATTTTAATTAATCTCTGTGACCATGCTAGTTACATCTGATAGGAAATTGGACTGTGGTCACTTAGGCCCGGTTCACACGGCTTATTGCCGGCGTAATTGCGGGGACTGATTTCGTGCCGCAATTACGCCGGCAGCCGTGCAGCGGGGGCGGGGGCGGCCCGGCAGCTCGCCGGCCCCATAGACTGTCATTATCTACGGCGCGTATGCGCCGTAAATAATGTGCATGTCACTTTCTTCCCGCCCGGCGGATTCGCCTAGCTGAGAGGAGAGACGGAATCCATAGTTATCTATGAGAACTGTGAATTACCGTAATGACTGAGATGGATTGGAGCCGCAGCGCAAATCCGTCGCGCAGTACGGCTCCAATCCGCGCCCAAATAAGCCGTGTGAACGAGGCCTCAGGCAGATTTTTAATTTGCCCGTTAAGCAGATACAGAAGTGATGTGGTTTGATTGACAATTGTAGAGAGGAAGTCAACACGCAGGAAAATGCAGTTCTGTTACTAAACGTTAGCTGTAGAACCTGTTGGAGATGACCAACTTTATTCCATGTTAGTTGCTGTAGATGAGAGAATATACACATGGCTCTCCTACAGATGAAAGAGGCATCCTGAAGAAATGGTTTACATGGCTATTGTGGAATCCAGAGTTTCCAGGAGGACAGGACTGGGTTATTGAGCTAATCTAAGCCACCCCTTTATGGAAAATTGTTCTCCTTTTGACCTCCATTTATGAGTTAATAAATAATACATAAAGATCCCTTTGGAGTGGGAAGTTGAGTTACAGAAGAAATGCAGAGCAGCTTATGTATTGCTCCTGGTATAAAATTTCCTCTCAGATTCCCTGTGTTCCTCGCGGAGAAGCTACGTGACAGAATTCTAATATGAAGCAGCTGAGTGAAGAAATCAGATCACTTTATTTTACGAACTTAATTGTGCCAATGTTCTTGTGTTGGAAACCAAGTAGAACTCAAATCTAGAACTAGGATTTAAAATACAATTGTGATGTTTAACTGCTGTTTTGAGATTAATGTGGAAGTCTCTGCGCAGAATGAAGATCTAGATGTAAATGTAACTATCATTTAATGTGTGTATCTCAATTCTCTTTTGTGAAACAATCCTTCTGGAGCATCTTTTCTCCTAACTATGCACAGTGCCATAGTCCTAGAAATACAGGCAGTCCTCTTACAACGTCCTGACTTACATCTGTCTCCTAGTTACAAACGGAGACTTATGGGGCGCAGCTTAGAGTCCACTTCCTGGGAACCTCCGTCTTCAGACGTTTCTCTGTTCTTGCGCTGTCGGCCTTGGAATTGCAGGTCTGTTCTTACTGTAGTGTATCAGCACCAATACAATCCGTGCATGTGTAGCATGCTGGCATTTGTAGTTGTGCCAACATACAACACCACACGTGTACCAGTTGTATGGGTACTGATTAGTACATGTGTTTAATATGTGCTGCTGTGGCCTGCTGGCATTTGTAGTTCCATAGCAGCTAGTAGCTGTGGAACTACAAGTGCCAGCATTCCACAGCAACACATGAGACAGAAAGTGAGATGAAATCTTCTAAACAGAGGCACAGACAGAAAAACAAATGTAAAAGAGGTGTTAAATCTTCTGTTTTGCTGAAGTTACATTTAATAAATATACCTGTTCCAACTTGCATACAAATTCAACTTAAGAATAAACCTACAGTCCCTATCCTGTTCGTAACCTGGGGACTGCCTGTATATGAGTAACTTGACAACTGAAAGTCCCCACTTCGCTTACCACCCAGTCTGACACCGTGTGATTGGGTAGTGTCAGACTATGTAGGGAAGTACCCTAAACTGGCATTGCCTAATTCTCAGTTTATAAATACATTTCAGGTGTGATTAACAGAACTCTCAGAAAAGATTTTAACAATTATTGTGTATTAAAATGATTTTATCGTAATGCAGTATTTTCTTCTTTTAGATAGCAGAGACCTATTTTCAGGAAGAAGACTGTATACTTTTTATTTGTAATACTATATTATATATTTTAATCATTTCAATTGTACGGTAAGTACAAGGCTAAGCTGGATAGAGCCTAGTCATAAATTAAACTTTTTTTCATAAATTTTCTAGTGAATTTTATCTGACACTTCTACTTCTGACTTCTATAGATGAATATAAAAATGACCTTCAAGAGAGGTCTAACTGGCTCCTCAAGTCTTCAGTCTACTGAATATTAGCCATAAGTATAAAATATATTTTATTGAATTTTATTTTTAAAATTGTACAAACTTAATAAACATGATTAAAAAATGATGATAAAAATAAACACCCAAAATGGAAGCACATTAAACCCAGAGATATGTAATATGTTTTTGGATTTAAAAACCATCTGTAAACTGACAGTCCACCTCTTACATTGATTTTAATAGAAAATGTGTGTAGTAGTCCCCACAAGACATGGAAACCTCTAAAGAAGCATTTATGCTATCTATAATACATGAAAAAAACTTTGAGATTCTTAGTTCACATGTTTTGATCATAAATGTTTAAGCCACCCCCGACTATCAACGGGATCTCAAAGCGGTTGGTCCTACTCTATTTTTACCTCTCATTTGAGTCCTATTCAGACTTCTCATTTGGGTCAACGGACCTGCATAATCCAGAGAGAAAAAAAAAACACCAGCTTTATAAGCATACTGCACTGATCTAGCAACCTGTGGAGGCTTCTTTAGAGGTTTCCATGTCTTGTTTGATAGCCCTTTTAGCTGATGGTGTGCCACTGGTATTGGAGTGTGTGTGTGTATATATATATATATGTGTATATTATATATATATATATATATATATATATACATATACACATACACACACACAGAACTGCCAAAGCCACACGCCACTAAACAGTGCTCCTCCTCTTGGACCTGTCCTGTGCCTTTGACACTGTCGACCATTCACTCCTGCTTCAAATCCTCTCCTCCCTCGGTATCACGGACTTGTCTCTTTCCTGGATATCATCCTACCTCACTAATCGGACATTCAGCGTCTCTCATTCTCGCTCCACCTCCTCCCCCCGGCCTCTCTCTGTTGGTGTCCCCCAGGGGTCTGTCCTGGGCCCACTACTCTTTTCTATCTACACTCTTGGTCTGGGTCAGCTCATAGCTTCACACGGCTTTCAATACCACCTATATGCTGATGACACCCAACTCTACATCTCCGGCCCAGATGTCGCCTCTCTTCTCTCCCGGATCCCTGACTGTCTATCGTCCATTTCCTCCTTCTTCTCCTCCCGTCTCCTAAAACTAAACGTGGAGAAAACTGAATTCATTATCTTCCCACCATCCCACTCCATCTCTCCACCCGATCTCTCTATCACTGTTAATGGCTACACTCTCTCACCAGCACCACAGGTCCGCTGCCTTGGGATAATCCTAGACTCCGCTCTATCTTTCAAACCACAATCCAACCCTCACCTCTCCCTTGCCACCTCCACCTAAAAAATATTTCCCGAATCCGCTCATTTCTTAACTCTGAAAGCACAAAAATGCTGGTCCACGCCCTCGTCATCTCTCGCCTCGACTACTGCAACATCCTTCTCTGTGGCCTCCCAGCTAGCACCCTCGCTCCCCTCCAAACCATCCTTAACTCTGCTGCCCGTCTGATTCACCTCTCTCCTCGCTACTCCTCTGCCTCTCCCCTCTGCTGATGCCTTCACTGGCTACCCATTGCCCAGCGAATCCAGTTCAAGCTAGCAACTTTGACCTACAAGGCTCTACATAACCTCTCCCCTTCATATATCTCTGCCTTAATCTCTAAATACCTCCCCTCACGCAAACCTCCGCTCCTCACAGGACCTTCTCCTCTGCTCTCCTCTTATCACCTCCTCACATAACCGTCTCCAAGACTTCTCTCGTGCTTCCCCCACACTCTGGAACTCACTGCCCCAACACCTCAGACTCTCCCCCTCTCTCACCGGCTTCAAACGTAACCTGAAAACCTACCTCTTCAGGATTGTCTATAACCAACATTAACTGTGTTGCACTCCTCCGCCCAACAAACATATCTGCCCCTCACCTTCTGTCTCTTCACCCCTTCCCTGTAGACTGTAAGCTCTCGCGGGTAGAGACCTCTCTCCCTCTGTACCAGTTGTTAATCACTTATTGTCACTTTGTAATTGTCTGACCAATGTTATTTATGTACCCGCCTGAAATGTACAGCGCCCTGGAACCAAGGGCGCTCCAAAATAAATGATGATGATAATAATAAAATATAAAATAATACTATATATACTATATTTACATATATATATATAATAAATATATAACAATCTATATGATAGATAGATAGATAGATACTACAACCATGCCAGTGGCACCCGGGTTCACATTGTGTTTTTCAGAAAAAAAATTTGTGCAGAACTATACGTTGCATTTGGCATATATTTTTTTTTTAACTCGTATAGGGAGGAGTGGATGCCCACCCCTCACCTCCACAGGTTTCTAGATCAGTGCAGTATGCTTATAAAGCTGGTGTTTTTTTTTTCTCTCTGGATTATGGAGGTTGGAGGACCCAAATGAGAAGTCTGAATTGGACTCCAATGAGAGGTAAAAATAGAGTAGGACCAACCGCTTTGAGATCCCGTTGATAGTCGGGGGTTGCTTAAACAGTTTTGATCAAAACATGTAAACTAAGAATCTCAAAGTTTTTTTCATGTATTGTAGTAGTCCCCACTGCACTGTCTTTTTTGACACCACCGGCGGTCCTAAAGACTTAGAACATGTTCAAGTCGAAAAATCCGACTGGTATTTGGTCTTTGCCGTGTGAACGCCCCCTTTACAGGTGCTTTGGTTTTTTTTTTGTTTGTTTTTTCTCCTTCCTTCTGCCTCATTCTCTGGTATGTCTTGTCTTGTTGATGTATTTTTCATATGTCTAATGTTCAGTGTTTATTGACAGGATATATAAACTGTTACTGAAAGGGGATTCACGTCCTCCCTGGATACTTCTGTAATTTTTTCAGAACCATTTGTATACCTGCTTATTCCTATCTGTAATTTTCCTCAGTTGTAACTATATGGAAAATCGAATTAAAAAATAAATTAAAATGGATCAGTTAGGCTATGTCTACACTGCAGTGGACAAAAAACGACCTGAAAACGAATTACTAAAAACGTTCATGAAACGGAGTTTTCTGTCCACTGCCTGTCAAAAGCAGCTGAAAAAACGTCTGTTTTTTGGTGCGTTTTTTTCTTTTGGGCTTTTTTGAACGTTATTTTGAAGCGTCTTTGCTCTGCTTTTTAATGTATGCACAAATTAAGCCATTGGATGTAAGCTACACCCTACAGTGAGTAACATGTTAGTAGTCACTTCCTTAATCACTGTCCATTGTGAGTACATTGTCCTTTGTGTGCTGCTGCTGCGTGCTACTGCTTTATTAAATTTTGCACCAGATTCTTGCACCAAAATCCACAAAAACCCACATTATCTTTCATACAGCAAGATAACGTTTGGCATCAAAATACGTTAAAAAAAAAATAGATTTTAGCGCCAAACTCCCAAAAAACGCATTATTGCGCCAAATTCCGTAAAAAAAAAATATTTTTTAGTGTCAGAAGCGAAGATCAGTTTATTAGCGGCAAAATTTTTAAAGATTTTGAACTAAGCCCCCAAACCCGTCAAAAATCGGATTCTGGCGCCGAAATCCGTAAAAAATGTATTTATTTGCGTCAAAAGCTAGATCACTTTATTAGCGCCAAAATCTGTAAAGATACAGATTTTTGCCCAAAAAGCCATAAAAAATGGATTCTTGCGCCAAAATCTGTAAAAAACTTATTTTTGGCGTCAGAAGCGAGATAACGTTATTAGCGGCAAAATCTGTAAAAAAAATTATTTTAGTGTCAAAAATGTAAAAAAAAACGGATTCTTGCGCAAAATCTGTAAAAAAACGTATTTTTGCCGTCGGAAGCGCAGATAACGTTATTAGCGGCAAAATCTTTAACAAAAAATTATTTTAGTGCCAAAAAACGTAAAAATGGATTTGGCGCCTAATCCGTAAAAGTATCTGGCGCCAAAATCCGTAAAAAACCGTATTTTCATCATCAGTAGCAAGATAACTTTATTAGCACCAAAATATGTTTAGAAAAGGAGTTTAGCATCAAAATCTGTAAAAAAAAAAACAGATTGTGACGCCAAAATCTGTAAATAACGATTTTTAGCGAAAAAAATATGAATTGCGCAAAAATCGTTAGCGACCAAAGCATGATCATTTTATTACAAAAGGTACAAAAAAGGACTCATCAGACACTGTATGCAGATTTGATAATGAATAACCTTTGTTACACCCACTATAGGTAGGACTTGGGTCTCCTGGGAGGGTTTTCATTGAAAATCGGGCAGAAAACGCGCAAAAGGCGCCAAAAGACGTCCGGCGCTTTACATAGACTCCTGTAGTAAATTTTCTGCCCTGTTCTGGCGTTTTTTAGAGCATGTTGCAAAATACGACCAGTGAAAAAAAACGAGCAGAAAAAAGAAGCTCGGTGTATAAAGAAGACGTTTTTACATTAGAAGTCTATGTGAGATGATTACAGTCGTTTTTCAATCGGTTTTAGAAAAAGAAAAACGCATAAAAAAAAGGACGTTTTTCTGTGCAGTGGAGACATAGCCTTACGTCAAACAAGCTACTTTTTCTGTGGAGTGCATGTTCTGCAGCAGGAGTAGCTGAGCACTAGAGGGCAGTCTAAGCCCACTACTGACGGCTCATACAGGTCGTCAGTCACCGAGGCCACCTCCAGACTCTTAAATCCCTACCTGCTCTGTACTTATATCAGTATTGTCAAATTAGGCCTCATCTAGAATTTTGATCAGTATTTTTTATCCCTTTTTTAAGCCGATATTAGGAGTAGATTTAAGAAGGACAATTATAACATTTCTATTATATTTTTTTCTGTGCCTCCTATCCACTATTGTTTTAGCTTTGAAAAAAGATCAAATAATATGGATGAAATACTGAAGTGTGAATGAGGGCTTATAACTGTTCCCCACAAAACTGAATTTGCTCAAAAGCTATGATCTTAGACTAAATGCTCTTATACCTATTCAGAATAGAGCATAAGGCGATGTCTACACAGCTAAGGTTAAAATACGGTACTAAAGAAAAGCCGTTGGTGTTTTAATTTCGCCGTGGCGCAATTTTTGCGCAACAAACCACGGTCTGATTTCGGATACCCCACAGCCCCGTACATTGCGGGCTACGGGAATCTGACAGAAGATAGAACATGTTTTCTCTTCCACCGGATAGACGGCGGTTTGGAAATGCTCAGTAAAAAATCTGTGCTGTGTATAGTACAGCACGGATTTTCTATTGAGGTCTACACAGTGCTGGGTACAGTTGGATTTTCAGCGGATTTTAAATGCTGAAACCATTGATAATCGGATGAAAAACCTGTGTTGTGTAGACATACCCACAGATTTGTAATAGTTCTAGAAGGTATGGGGTAAAAAAAAAAAAAAAAAACTCTACACACTCGTTCAACTTCCTGTGTTTGACTGCCAGGAACAAAAGGTATCTGATTGGGGTCGGTAAGGGGCCGTTCACACGGCAGTGGACAAATACCGGCCGGTTTGCCGGCCGGTTTTTGTCCTGTTTTGCGGCCGTCCCCCCGGCCGCGGGTGGGACGGCTTTTCTCCGCGATGAGCGGAGAACAGCCCTCTCATTGAGATGCACATGTTCCGCCCGGAAACCGGACGGAAGATTGTGCATGTTCAATGTTTTGCCGTCGGTCCGCTGGCGACAAAACTGGGCGGAAACCGTGCGGGGGAGCTGGGGTCAGACAAATACCCGTCGCGGTCTGGCGCGAAAAACTCGCCGTGCAGTGGGGACATGCCCTAAATGTTCGTGTGACTGAGCCCCCAGCAATCAGTGTTTTACATTAACAAGCAATTGTGGGCTTTAAATAAAAAAATAATAAATAAATTTACAAAATGTATTGTAAATGTTATTTTTGGGAATAATAATTTAGGCTGTGTAATTTTAACATATTAGTGCAGGTGCGTTTCCTGCTTCATATTTGACATTACAATGAAGTGATTCTTGACTGCTCAATCAGATGAGAAAGCAATGCAGTTCATCCAGCTGGAACGAGTCTATCACGAGCAGTTACTTGCAAATCTGTCGGCTATTCAGGAGCAGTGGGGTGAGTAACGGATTACTATGTACATCTTGTTCTTTGCCACATGGATGTATTAATTAGATGCTGCTTATGTAAGGAATGCTCTTGTGGATCATTATGTTTTTGTTTATGTTCTATTTACATTTTTTTGAATGCTTTCTAGATGCCTAGCACCTCGATCATTACCCTCCATGAAATGATTTCTATATAAATGTATCATATCACACACTGTTTAGTTAAAGGGGAGAAATTCTCTTCTTGGGCCGCTCGTTGCTAGGTTTGATCCATCCCTCTCATTCACTTCTTTTTTTTGATCAACTGTGTTTTTTTTTATTGAAAAAAATATCACAGAAAATAGAGTCCATTTTCAAAACCGCATATATACGAAAAACCGTACAGTGTATTAGCGATCACAACAATGATAAAATACTAGAAACCTAAAAAATAAAGTGTCCTAAAAGGTACATAATGTGGCAAACTACTGTTTATTATACGAAGTGAATGCACCCTAAGGCTATGTTCACACGGGTTAAATTGGGTTGCATTTTGCCTCGTATTTCGTGGTGTACTGCGCTCTACTACGAGCGAAATGCACCCCAGTCATTACGGTAATCCACAGTTCTCATAGAGAACTTTGGATTACACCTCCTCTCCCCGGGCGTACAAGACGCCGCACGGGGAAATAAGTGACATGTCATTTATTCATGGCACACGCGCCGCGAGTAATGACAGTCTATGGGGCAGGCGAGTTACTGGCCCCCCCGCATCGCGGGAGTACGCGAACACCCGGCATAATTGCTGAGCATACTATACGACTAGCAATTAGTCATGTGAACTTGCCCTAGTATAACTAGACACTACATGGTCCAAAAGACCCTCTGTGTCTTCTTGGAAAAAGAAAAAAAAAATATAGAAACATGAACCAAAAAAGAAGAGAAGAGCAACATAACCACAAAAGACATAGACATAACACAACAGGGGGTGGGGAGGGGAACACAGGGTAATTTTTCGGCACCTGAACAACAACTGCTCCATAGATTTTTATTGGCTGGACTCATGTAGGACGGGATATAAGATAAGTGTCCCAAGGCATCCAAATGTTCCCGAAAAGCTCCAACTCACCATTCAGGAGGGCTGTGAGGTATTCCATATCCCATACTTCTCTAATATGCGAGAGAAAAATCTGTTAAAAGATAAAGTAGTAGTCTGGATTGCCTACATTTAAAGTTGCTAGGAGGGACATTAAGAAGGTTAAGCAATGGCCCCAAGGGGATCCTCGCACCCAGGACCTCCTCTAGTATCTTCCTGACCTCCACCCAGAAAGGCTTAATTAGGGGACACTCCCAGAATATATGCGTCAGAGTACCCTTTTCCCTAAGACATCTCCAGCACTTGTCAGAGGGAGAGAGGGAGTGTGGGACCAGAACATCAGGAGCTTTATCTGGTTTTCTTTATGTGTAATACATGAGGATAATGCATGAGCCTGCTCCCAGATTGTTTGCCATGTCTCTAGTGTGATAGGGATGCCCAGGTATGACTCCCATTTCCTCATATAAGTGTGGTCGGGTTTCTCTGATGGGTCCAGAATCATTAAGAGCTGATAGATAATAGAAATTAACCCATTATTATTTATTTTAGTGCGCCATTGATTCCAGGACACTGTACATTCAAGAGGGTTACAAACATAACATAAGTGAAACAGTGCTGACAGTATGTGACAATCAACTGGCACCGAGGGAAAGAGAACCCTGCCCGCGAAGGCTTACAATCTACAAGGAAGGGGGAAGGAGACATAAGGTGGGGGCAGACATGTTTGTGGAGGGTGTAGTGATAGTGGGATTATTGTGATTATTGTAGGTTATAGGCAATCCTGAAGAGATGGGTTTTCAGGTTGCTTTTGAAGCTGGTGAAAGTGGAAGAGAGTCTGATGTGTTGGGGCAGTGAGTTCCAGAGTGTGGGGGAAGCACGAGAGAAATCTTGGAGACGGTTTTGTGAGGAGATGATAAGAGGAGAGCAGAGAAGAAGGTCCTGTGCGGAGCGGAGATTGCGTGAGGGGGGAGTATCTGGAGATTAAGGCTGAGATGTATAGAGGGGAGCGGTTATAGAGAGCATTGTAGGTCATGGTTAGCAACTTGAAGTGAATTCGCTGGGCAATGGGTAGCCAGTGAAGGGATTGGTAGAGGGGAGAGGCAGAGGAGTAGCGAGGAGAGAGGTGCATGAGACGGGCAGCAGAGTGGAGGGTGGATTGACGGGGAGCAAGAGTGCTAGACGGGAGGCCACAGAGAATGATGTTGCAGTAGTCTAGGCGGGAGATGACGAGGGCATGGACCAGCATTTTTATAGTGACCGGGTTGAGGAATGAGCGGATTCGTGAAATATTTTCAGGTGGAGGCGGCAGGCGAGATGAGGGTTTGGATGTGTGGTTTAGTCGAGAGACTGCTTCTACACAATCTTTCAAAACTTGTGGGAGTGAAAACTACATTTGTGGACAGAGATTTATTCAGGAAATGGCAAATCTTTAGATATGAGAAATGGCTGCTAGCTGGCATATCAAAGTTATTACGTATCACCCCAAACGGGAGAATCTGTCTGGTTTTATAGTCCACCACATCAGCCAATCTGAACAGACATCTCTCGAACCAAGGCTTCATTTGCATACCCTGGACACTATCTGATAGCAGTGGCTGGAGCAAGAATGATGTCATAGGCGAGAACTTCGAATTTTTTATAACAATGCTTCCACACCCTCCAGGTCAAAGCTATAGGGCCCAACAATGGTACATCTAATTTGACATGGGAGGTGGACCAAAGAAGGGCATTAGGGTGGACAGGCGCCAACCACAGCTTCTCTATCTCCATCCACCTGGCATATGCAAACAGAGGACCACGCCGGTATCCTTCTTAATTGTGCCGCCCAATAGTATTTAAATATATCCGGGACGGACAACCCCCCTCCCCTCTTGGACCTACCAGCTTGTAAAAACGATTTGGGAATGCGATGTCTCCCATGAGCCCATATAAAACGCAAGAACGCAGCCTGTAAGGTTCTTCTCAGCTCACTACTTGGGATTGGAATAGGGAGCGTTTCAAACATGTACATGAGTTTCGGAAGAACCGATATTTTAATAGCTGCTATCCTACTCATTAGTGACATGGGCAGCGTGTGCCATTTCCTCTCATTCACGTCTATGTGAGCTCCGAGTATAGCAGAGTGCACACACTCGGCTATACTCGGAAGTCCCATAGAAGTGAATGAAGAGGACCGCTCTAGCACCACTCTCCTCATTCAAATGCAAGGCTGGATCGCAACGAGTGGCCCATGAAGAGATTTTCCTGTAACGGTACTACCCCTGTAAGAACCATATAAAAACAATAAGAACATAACATAGGCGCGACATTTTCATCCTTTTTTTGTAGCAAAAAAAAGTGTGAATTTGTCAAGCGTTTTCCTCTCTTTAATCTTTAAGACTCTACTCTGCCATTGCTTTTTTTCGTAGCCCATTGACCACAATTTCATAGTTAGGATATATACGGCATGGAGCATTAAGCAGCATGCATCTGTAATCGATAGATTAGTCAGTGGACATTAAGGAGTCAAATCGCATTACAATGTTTTTCCAATCACTCAGGCATGATATTTAGATGTCAAATATTCTCACCAAGATAAACAATTGTGGTAAGTGATGTTAATATCCAATTTTTGAAGTGTACAGTATTTTTGGGGTATATTTTAAGTGAGAGACCTTCTTATTCTTTGATTAGGCCTTGCACATCCCACAGACAAAAATCCAGATGTATTTGACAAATTTTCAGTTACAGAAAGTTCTGCAACAGATCTGCCACATGTAAATAGGTTCCTATTCTTATGAACACGTTTGATTGCAATAAAATGTTTTCAAGGTTTATTCTTCTGGTTGCTGCACTTCCCTCCTTTATACCACACATCAAATACATGAGAGCCAAGATGTCATAAAATACAAATTTTATTTGATACAAAAATATAATAACAGAGGTGAGAGGTGAAATAGCCAGGCAGTGGTAGATATCGTCATAACATCAGGGGATATATTAACACATGATTAAGAGCACATAAGTATAACCATAAGAAAGTACACCCTCCATATATAATATGGCATGACATAAGGACTTACAGCATCATGGTGCAAAACCACTTACCCATAGATTAGAGACGTTCGTTTTGCGTATTCCTTCCTGACTGGAAGTTTCTGGGGTTTTTTAAAAATAATTTTTATTAACGGAATTCCAAGTACATTGCACAATCTTGCACCTTTCAAGACATGTAATACAGTGATAGTCATCAGCTAAAACATGACATAGCCTCAAAGTATTACAAAATAAAATTCCGTCATTTTTTAAATTATTTTCTCCCTGCAAAGTGACATCTATTCCCTATCCCAACAAACCCCAACTATGTCTGTCTTACCCCCTATTGTCTATACCCTTACATCCAAATTTCCTAAGGTACCTTTTAATTTTTCCATACCTGACTGGAAGTTAACACCTCAGGTGTGAGGTCATCTGACATTCAGAAGCTGCCCCCTGCCCCACTTCCAGCCCTACTGTGCATGACGGAAAGCAAAAGAGCTCTCGGACATGCGCATGAGGTATGGTATTGTAATCTTCTAGCCAGCTTTGAAGCGATATTAGCGGAGATAGTAGTTGTGATACTTCCCTCCTTTATGTAAAATTTAAGTTTTTTGAGAACAGAATGCTATTCTTACACTGCATCATGACCTCCTTGCTTCTTTCTCTGGTTTGTAAACCTGTCACCTGAGGGTTATAAGCTGGAGGAGATGCTTCAATAACAGACCGTGAGCTGTCTGGTCTGCCTCTTTACCCCTTCCTCTAATTGCTTTTTCTTTTTCCCTCTTATAAGTTTATTTTAATGTGTTTAGTATAGCCCAAAATTCCCAATTCGCAGGTTTTTTCCGCTTAGGTGGGATGACAACTGAGGGTAATATCTGTACATGCAAGAAGTATCTAAAAAAATCTTTGTTCCCCAATTCATTTCAGTTTGATTGCCTACCTAATTCATTGATGATGGCAAAATCTGCACAGGCTTATGCTGTTCTCTGGTTTGAGAGTACCTCAATTGTAGCTCAAACTCGTATGATTTGCATTGAAAATGCACTTTCTTTAAGTTTTCTCTAAGAAAATTTAATGTAACATTGCCTTTATTTTGGGATTTTCTGAATTATTCTGAAATCTTTCTTTTCCTTTAACAATATAGAAACAAAATGGAAAGCCACCAAATCTACATCACTGCCTTCACCGCAGGACTCGGAGAAAGGTCTAAGCCGCCAAGAGCTAGAAATGCTTTCTAATATGTGTGGATCTCATCAAGCGTAAGATTTTATATACTTATTTGCAGAAATGAGTTTTTATGTGAATTTATGTGTCTGAGATCATTTAAACATCTGAATATGATACATTTACTATGAGGCTAAAACTGAGCATCCATAGGAATGCATAGAGGAAATGGCTTCCAGTCCACAAAGTAGATGTAAGACTCGGGGATCAGGGGCTCATAAGGTCTGACAGACGGACCAAGGCAGAGGATGATTTAAAGAGAACCTGTCACATAATTTATGCCCCCCAGGCTGAAGACAGAACAAGCTAGTGACAGACATGCTGTTTCCAGCGATGTGTCCCTTATTCTGTAAGATGTTGTAGTTTTTGTGTATTTAATGCTCAAATCTGCAGTTTTCAGCCAGAAGAGTCCTTCGAAGAGTCATTCGAAGAGTCCTTCAGAGAGTCAGTTTTTTCAAACCCCGCCCACCTGAGGCTAGCTCAGCCCACCTCAACTGACAAACCTATTACTTTGAATACGTAGAAACATGTGAATAACTGTCAGTGGGTGGAGCTAGCCTTTGATGGGTGGAGCTAACACCTACTCATGAATAAGATTTGAGGGGTGAATGCTCTAAAACTGCTGCATCTTACAGAATAAGGGACACAGCGCTGGAAACAGCATGTCTGACACTAGCTTGTGCTGCCCTCAGCAAGGGGGGGGCACAACCTATGTGACAGGTTCCCTTTAACATGGATTCATTTTTTTTACCGCGTATTGTTTGTCAAGCAAGTTACAATGGGCTTTACCACAAAATGTAATATTATATATAAAAATATATATAGTAAATAACACCTCTACCATATTCCTGTAGTGCCCCAACCTAGTCAGAGCTGTGACCCAGACCTCTGTCTGGACTCTGACTTCTTGTTTCTGAAAAAGGATATGCCGAGCAAGGGGCTAATATCAGACTAGAAAGTGGGAAAATAACACTGCAAGGGTATGTTCACACAACGTATTTTGGCAGGTTTCACACGAAAGAAATGTGCCAAAGTGTGCGCTAATCGCCTTTCATGGACTGCTATGTAAAATATGTACCGTTATTCACACGACGCGTATTACACTCTCTTGTATTTTTTGCGTACTGTACACGTTGGAAAAGAATTGACTCGTCGTTTCTTCCAGGCGTTTAAACTCCGTGAAATAATAAAGTATAGGAGGCAAACCTGCCTTGAGCACCGCGCGTCGTTTTCTTGTTGAAATGACATGCTTGCAAGCCTGTAATTTCAACAAATACAGGGAAAATTTTACGCCATGTGAACATGCCCCAATAGTAAACACACAGGAAGTGTCGTGCAAAATAATTACACCACAATGCATTCAACAAAAGTGTGGGGCAAGGCCTTATGGGTTACTTTAGTCAGTGTGCAGGTTTTTTCAGCAAGGAAGTCTGGTGTTTGAATAATTCCCATCCTGTATATACAGTAAGGGGGTAGATCAATGCTACACATGTCATACAATATAATACAACCTGTCATGTAAACCAGGACTGTGCACAAGAAATTTAACTTGTATTGGTAGATACATAGTTACATAGTTTGTAAGGCTGAAAAAAGAAAAGACGTCCATCCAGTTCAGCCTGTTGTGCTAAAGTGTTGATCCAGAGGAAGGCAAAAAACCCCAATGAGGTAGAAGCCAATTGTCCTCATGCTAGGGAAAAATTCCTTCCTGACTCCAGAATCTTAGTCACTATAACTTGTTATATTATTACACTCCAGAAATGCATCCAAACCCTTTTTGAACTCTGTTATTGAATTCACCATGACAAATCCCTCTGGCAGAGAATTCCACAGTCTCACTGCTCTTACAGTAAAGAATCCCTTTCTATGTTTATGTATAAACTTTTGTTCCTCAAGACATAGAGGATGCCCCCTTGTTCAAGATACAGTCCTGGGTATAAATAAATCTTGAGAGAGATCACTATATTGACCTTTGATGTATTGAAACATATTTATCATGTCCCCCCGAAGCTGTCTTTTCTCTAAACTAAATAACCCTAATCTTGCTAATCTTTCTGGGTATTGTAGTCCACCCAGTCCTTGAATTATTTTTTGTTGCCCGCCTTTGTACCTGTTCAAGCTCTTCAATGTCTTTCCTGTGCACTGGTGCCGAAAACTGTACACAATATTCAATGTATGGTCTGACCAGTGACTTGTATAATGGGAGAATAATGTTCTCATAATGTGAATCTATGCACCAATTAATACAACCCATGATACTGTATTCCTTGTCAGCTGATGCCTGACACAAGCTGATACAAAAAAGTTTACTGTACACCAGGATTACCAGGTACTTCTCCAAGTCACTTTTACCCAGGTTTTTCCATTTAACATGTAGTCATGTAATGGATTTTTCCTCCCCATGTGCATAACTTTGCATTTATCTGTGTTAAACCTCATCTGCCATTTCTCTGCCCAGACTTCTAACTTATCCAGATCCCTTTGTAATAACACATTATCCTCTATTGAGTTGATTACTTTACAGCGCTTAGTACCAGCTACAAAGATCGATATTCTACTGTGCAATCCATGTGTAATATCGTTAATGAAAATGTTAAAGAGGATAAGGCCCAATACTGAGCCCTGTGGTACTCCACTAGTAACAGGGATCCAGTCTGAGTATGCACCGTTAATTATCACCCTTTGTTTTCTATCTCTGAGCCAGTTGCTTACCCACTTGCACACATTTTCCCCCAGTCCAAGCATTCTCATTTTACTTAGCAACCTTTTATGTGGAACAGTATCAAATGCTTATTCTATGAAAAAAGTATGTCCAACACAATATAATGATAGAAATTCAATATTTGTCGAGGGTAGATAAAAATGTATTCGTACATAGAGCAGAAATCTTCAGATCTAGAACAATTCACCCAATCTGAAAATGGCCACACACATCCATTGCCATCTAATAATTAATAAAGAAAGACTGGTGAAGCCAACAATATACCATACTTTGTAGCAAGCAATGTATAAGCGTAGAAATTGACATAGTGTATACTAGGTGTAAACATATAATGCTTAGCTCAGGAAAGGACCGGTGAGAAAAATGGACCATAGGATAAACGTGCTGGGGGGAGAGGGCATTTCTTCAATAAAATCTGTGTTTACTCTACGCATGAGTCCAGTGGGTGGTCTCCCTGAACGATTGACGCCCATCGTATTTTAAGTGTGTTTATTAAGAAGGGAACCGACCGTTATTTGTCAATCTGTTCAGCTTCTCCGGCTTGGTAGAGCCCTATAACCTGTTCTCTTGATGCATACGAGACTGTTTTATTATATCGCACCTCATGTTAAAACTGCTTATGCTTTAATTCTGTTGTAGAACTGAAAAATAAGTCTCCGATTAAAGCTGTACGCACAGCTGTCTCCATTTACTGGTATTTTTCAGTACTAATATTCAGTACTTGACAAGTTCCATTCTAATATTAGATAGGAAACTAAGAGCTTGTAGAATTTGTGCCAGTTTCTGTGCAGCATAAGAAGTGAAGGTTAGAAAATCCATTCTGACTATGTTTATTTCATTCTCCCTCACAGCCCTCAGTCCTCTGTATGGCAGGTAAGAGCATTTACATTCTACATGTAATTTACTGCTATCCTATACAGTTCATTTTTTTTTCTTTCAACTAATTTTTCAGTTTATGTTGCTTTTATTCGTTTTTGTCACAGTTATCCACTTCAGAGAAAATTCAAAGCCTTCATCAGATAACGGGATCAGATAGGTGTGATGTAGATGGCCTTGCTGGCGAGTGTCCAGGTATGTTGTTTTCACTCTAACTTTTTAAAGAATCTTAAAGTATCAGAATACATTTAGCCTGTTTTCTCGCACGGGAGAATAACTGTTAATGTTTTACTGCTCTGATTGTGTTTTGTATAGTTGATCTTGAAAAACAAGCACTTTGCATTGCATTACAAATGTCCTACTGATTTGAGCTAGCCCTGTTAGTATTACTACATCAGCTTCTCAAATCTCTATATAGCCGACCTGTTGATCCTTATCTTACTGGCTGTCAGGTCTGAATGACTCATCACCTTTGAAGACAGTCAGGCAGAGAGCCCCTCCGCACAGAATGCTTCTGGAGTGGAAGGAGGGGGAGGAGGACTCTGGCGTCTGTGTCCATGCAGCGGATTAACCCTGTGTGTCCCTGCTTCTCCTGCTCTCTACACAGATAGATGTGACAGCAGTGACCCTGTCTGTTACATAATCATGATATGTCTTTGGAACTGTGACTATACTAATATTATACAGATCAGGGGGCATGTGAATACTTTATGTTCTCCTGTATTAGGGACACATCCTGAGTATAGTAACACTTCCCTTGTTGTTGCTGGAGATGTGGAGACTTGTAAGCTAAGCAGGGGATATAGGAACACATGCATCCTCTGACAGGACACTGACAGGCTGAAAGCTCGTAATGAGACAACTCCTTTAATGTTAATTCACTAGCTCTGTTTCTTGTAGCATTTTGGTATAGCTTGATGCCTCTGAAAAGCATTCATTTTGTTGCCAAGTACTTATAAATGGACATCAGGTTCTTCCTGGACCACACACCGGAAATATTTTATGTTCCATTGTATCTCTGTCAAGCTTTTAAAAGCTTTCTAGGTGGTAAAAAGAAAAGTCTAAAACATTGTTCGTTACAAGTCAAAGAACAATGATAAAAACCCATTCTAAAATTTTAATTCCCAGTCAGTCTGTACTTCATTTTTTCCATTTAGTAACTTAAGGATTCTAAAATGAATCTATGAAAATGTCTTCAAAATTTCATTACAGGAGTTTATTATTTTGTGCCAAGAATCTTCCTCTGTATAGGGAACTAACTAGTGTTTTAGAAATTGTTTGAATTAAGTATTTATGTTTACATTGTTTTGTTTTTTTGTGATTTTATTATTTTATATTTTTTAAACAATGTTATACATTTTAAAATAAATTAAAAATGTAAATTTAGTAGTTACAGAGTTAATTTACCTATTTGGTAAAGATAATCTTTTTATTATCATCCTAAGCATAATTCCAAATAGTGGGGACACTAATGTTTAAATAACACCGCATCCACAATGGGCTATGGTTACAGATTACCCCTCCATCCCTTGTACAATGATTTCTGCACAGGTCACGGAGGATGCCTTGAACACTCTCCCATAGAAGTTGGTTCCTTTCATAGGCTCCTATGGGCTATGTGGCTGCTGTAAAGCATATCTCTAAATGCTGTTAAAAGTGGATTAGGCAAAATGGCTGCCCCGCCATAATCCTGTACAGAAAATATAACCAGAAAATAAAAACCGATAAGAAAGCATAGGGATAAATATCTCGTCTTAAAGGGGTTTTCTCACTACAAAAATCATATTTAAACGAGAGGGAGCGTAAAAATAAACAACTTTCTAATAGGTTTCTATTTTACTAATGTTATAGTTTAGCAGCAGTTCCCCACCTTCTGCCTTCATAGTGCATTTTCTTACTCCTCTTGACGGGTTCCGCCCCCTTCACCAGCATTGGCTGCCGGTTCTCCAGCGCCATCTTTGTGGGACGGTTTTGTCTGCGGTTGGCGGATTCGCTGGTCCCGCTTAACCATTCAACTGTAGAAGCCGACAGGACAATAGATGAGCTGCTGGTCAGTGTGTACTGAAGACAAGTGGACAGCTGATTAGCTTGTGAGGCTGCTCAGGAAACACTCATTACTCAGCCTTAGTCTATGTCTACACAGCATCAGACAAAAACCACCTGAAAATCAACGTTTTTTTTTCCGATACACTACCGCGGGTTTTGTCAGATTTTGCGTAAAAACCGTGCTAAACCCAAAAAGGCGCCGCATTGTACAACATGTTGTATAATATGTCGGCACCAGAGAACGAGAAAAAACGACCTGTGTAGGCTAGAGGTCATTTTTTCTATTAAAGTCTATGGGCTGGCTGAATGATCATATTTTCAGCGGTTTTAGAATCCTAAATACGAAAATACGACAGTTTTTCTGTGCCATGTAGACATAGCCTTAGATGTGTGGACGCTACTTATCAGCATATCTATTCTCCTGTCGGTTCCAACGCTGGGAGAGTGCAGGAGAAACCGATCTGTTCACAATAGTGTGCTTACCTGCAGCTCTAAATGAATCCAACATCTGCTTTTTTTCATCAGCATGTGCAGGAACATATACTTTACTGAGCCATCATGAGCAGGGGAGCGAGCACGTTATGTTCTGTTGAAGACGCCCTCAAGCTGTGTTATCACTCCCCCTGTTTCGAAACTGAAAATGCTGCGAGTTGACAAGGTGGAAGAACTGAAGTAGTGAGAAAACCCCTTTAAGTAGTCAAAAAAAATATAGGTGTGTGGCCATATGAATGAAGGTGTTTGGCAGTACTTAAAAAAAATTAAAAATAAATAAATATATATATATATATATATATATATATACAGAGAGTAGAGACTAGTAAAATAGTACATGTGGCATTTACAATTACAGTTCCATGCATGGAGAAACAATGCAAATAAATAACACTGTTAAAATAAGTACAGATTTTTACATAAAGATTTATTGATTCGATATCCTGTCTTTTGTTGTGGATGTCTATGCACCATTAAAATTGTTTATTTACATAGATTTCTTAGCATGGTTCTATTATTCTAGACCGGTTTAGAAAACTTTTTAGTAACTTTACTAGTAAGACGAACTTGGGTGACATCATGTCTGCCCATTGAGACGGCGGGGGGGGGGGGGGGGGTCTAATATGTGATACAATTTATGCTCTCTTGTATTGTATTTGGTTAATAATTTATGAAGTCAGAAGTATTTACAAGTAATGTTGTGTGTTTAATTTTTAAAACGGATATCTTTGCTTTTAAAGTGGATGACACTGCAGCAGGACTTGACGTTAGAGAGGCGATCATCATTGATATATATTATTGATAGGCTTTGTTCTGTATCTAAACATGCCCTGAACTCATTTTATTCAGTCCCTATTTTTCTAGTCATCTACAATGTTCTTAAAAGTGGATTGGAAATAAACAGACATGTAGTCAGCCACTAGTCACACCAATAAAACGTAAAGGTCAAAAGCACCAGTGACATTTGACATGCCCATTTTCGTAAATACTTGTGCTTAACCAACATACATGTACGGATTTCCAATCGCACAGTCAACTTATACCTGAACAATCGCTGGGGACCTTGGCTATACTACAATGTATTATACCATCAACCAAGCCATTTGATGTGTCTAGTCCCATAGTAAAAAAAAAAAACACAAAAGTTAAAAGTCTGATGAGAAATTAAAAAAATACAGTGAAAAATACACACTAACCTTTCCCAGTTTCTAATGTTTATCCCACAAAAATAGACATATTTGGCATCACCAAGTAATAATATGGGCTAGGAAACAGTCATGTTGTTTGTTTTTAACTCATTTCTATATCCAGTTTTCCACAATACATCAATAAAAAAAGGACAGAATAGCAGTTTTGTTCACTCTTCCTACAATAAAGTTGAATAAAAATTGTTCAAAAAGTTATATAAAAACAAAACGGTACCAATGAAAACATCAACTCAAAAAAGGCACCACACAGCACAAACAACAAAAACATAAAAAATTGATGGCTTTCAAAATATGGTCATGCAAACTTTTTTTTTTTTTCATGTAGAAGTAGTAAAACTTAAAAAACAAAACATACATTTTGTATAGTGAATTAAGGCCCCAAAATCCAGTTGGTGGTTCTTTCTCTAAGGCTGTAATTGAGTTAAGTAGCACACTAAGGCCTCATGTGTGATATTGCTAGATTCAAGGGGTAAATATTCAAAATCTGCAAGAAAAAAAATCAAATTTTGATATCTCACTCCACATTGTTTAGTCTTTAGGGGTTTCAAGGAGTTAAAACAAACTTCCTAAATGCCAATTAAAATACTCCGGGAAGTGCAGTTTTTAAAATGGGGCAGCGACTTATACAGGGTTCTGACATACAAGTCCCTCCAAGCCATATCAAAACTGAACTTGTTCCATTTTGGATTTTTTGGGGGCATATGTGAGAAATTGATACTAAATTTATAGGCCTTTGAACATCCATAAAATTAAAGGATGTTTGACCTAATGATACCAACATGAAGTAGACATATAGTAATTGTTATGTTATTTATTTAACTATTTTTTATGGTATGAATTGTTTGTCTTAAAGGGGTTTTGCCATGATCTCATTTCATACCTCCTGCATCCAGCTCTTCAGCTCTGTGTGCTCAGAAGGGGGCGTGTGTGATTTGTTTGAATTGCATATCATGTGACCCAGCAGAATGACATCACCAGGCCTTTCCTCTCTCTAGTCAAAGAAAGGTCTGTTTTGTGTATAGAGCTGTGAGTAGTTACAATGTGGCTCAGAGGCACAAGGGTCCTCTGTTCAAATCCCTGCAGGAACCAAACCTTTGGATTTTATTTCTCTTCATCAATGCACAGACCTTATTGAGGTTTCTTTTCTTATTTATTTGCACTGTTTTACTAATTATTGAGTACAGAGGACGGGAGTGGAGTGACAGCACCAGGGGTTTGAACACTCAGTAGTTGCCTGAGAGGAGAGGTGATGTCTGAGCATGTGCGACCAGAACTGAGAAGCTCTCAGCCCTGGTCGTATCCCCTGGAGACGAGCTGTAAACAATGGATCACTTAAGGAGCAGCTAAAACAAAAACGGGCCTGAATTTTTAATAATGATGAATGGTTAAAATGTTTGTTATTCAATTTACAAACTTCCCACGTCAATTTTACTTCGTGGCAAAATCCCTTTAATATTAGAAACATTCAAATTTTTAAATTATCAATTTTTTTCCACATTTTCTGTACGTTTTAAATTGTAATAAATTTGAATAAATGCAAAAACTAACAACCAAAATTTACTACGAACATAAAGTACAATGCATCGTGAAAAAACATTCCAGACTTCTTCCCGCATAAACTGACCTGTTAGAGTTTCAGAATGTTTGTTCCCTAAAAGGGTGTTTCACAGAGCCTGCTCTTCACAGTCAGCTTAATGTTCTTATTTCTTGGTAAGGTTGGGGGTGGTTGAACCTGATAGAAGTACATTGCTAATTAAAGGGTTTAAACAGTAAGGCAGAAGGTTACAAAGCTCCAAATGGTTAAAGTCTATCAGTAACATAGATAAACAAGCTCCTGTACTACTGATAATGCACAGCAAGGAGTGACGTCATCCTGGCCAGGGCAGATGGAGCAAGAAGAGAAGAGAGAGACTGATTGTAACCTAGGGAAGCTTGTATACATACACAGGAGATAAGAACTGCTCTAGCAATGAAAGGAACCAAATTCGAAAAAGCAATGTATTTGCTAATGGTCCTTATTTACCTTTGCCTACATGTTTAAAGCCAATCATTGTAGTGAGATTAACCCTTTTAAGTCCAAAACAGGCTTGTTCCTTAAAGGGGTATTCCCACCCACTTGATAACATGCGGGCAAGGGTAAATAAAAACTATTACCAAATACATTGCTTTTCTCATTTTGCTTTTCTTCAGAGCTAGATTAGTTCTTATCTCCTGCTTGTATACACTAGTTTCTCTAGTTAGACCACCTACTTCTGCTCTAGCAGCCCTAGTCCGGATGGTAATCTCTCTCCCTGCTGTATGTTATCTGTATTGGAGCGTTTTCATCTTTCTTACTGACAAACTTTACCCCTTGACAAAGCGCAAGTAAAACGTGCGTTGGGGCTGCACAGTCCCATGTGTTTGCCTTCTGAACTTTCTGGGTTAAGTATTCATCATGATATTATTCTTTATACTTCTTTAACTTTAACAATATGAATTTTTTTGGTTATCATGTTATTGTATATAACTATGTAATCATATTTTGGCATGCTCTGGGACTGTAACCTGTTTTTCTTATTGGGTGTTGATTTTTAGCATCATATTTTCTACTGTATAATTATTTGATTATTCTCGTTCAATTTTAAATGGTCTACCAATAAGCTTTACTATTTTTTTTACCTATTTTGCTGGTACTATTTTGGTATTTTTTGAATATATGTATTACCAAAATTTATATATTATTTGCATAATTGTGTTACAGGTTTATAGATCGGTTTCTTGTACTATGTTGTTTAAAACCCCTCGATTAACAATGTGTCTCTAACCAGCTCAGTTAGGAGTAGCAGAGCTGAAATGTCAGTCAATGCTGTAGAGCAGGGTTTCCCAAACTCCAGTCCTCACGCCCCACCAACAGGTCATGTTTTCTGGTGCACAGGTGACTTAATTATTGTCAGTGCATTGTGTGGGATATCCTGAAAACATGACCTGTTGGTGGGGCGTGAGGACTGGAGTTTGGGAACCCCTGCTGTAGAGCCACCCACAGTCTGAACAAAAAGTGGAAGCCTGAAGCTGACTGTGTAGAGAAAGCTATATGAAACAGCCTGCTTAGCCCTTTAAGGAATGGCCACAGTCCTCTTTAAAGATAGTAAAAATCATCTGTAGCACTACGAAAGTTCTCAGCCACTGTTAAGCTTTGTTATTTTAAAACAGATCCTTTTTATTGTTATCCAAAATATCAAGACACATTGAAGATACAACAATGTTACAGACATGTAAGGTCACCATTAATTACCTTGACAAACTCCTTTTAGACATCATTTTTCTGTTTCATATAACAAAGAAAAAAACAACTAAGATTCCCTCTCCCCTTCCACCCAGTACACAGCAGATAATAACATTTCTCCTCATGAGAAGCCTCCTTGTGGGACACCATAGATCGAAATGGAGAATAGGATCCATGAACAAAAACACATCCAATACTTTTATGGATCATTACCCCTCAGTACTTTATTCGATCCACTGTCAAGTTTTACTGATCTCTCCCTGCCTTGCACACTGGTGTTCCTGTAGTTCAACACTACTACATCTGACCATAGTAAAGATGACCTCTTTAAAAAGGGGGACATGTAAAACTGATGATTGGGTTGGTTAAGTGACATCACTGTAGCAGTAGCATACTTGTAAATACGATCTAGCTAGCAATCAGTCACATTTATCTGTGATTTGTTAATGCTGAGAGGTAAACTGGAAAGAGGAAGAAAATGGAGAAGCCCCAAGGACATAAGGATTAGTTGCTCTGAAAAAGAATGCCCGTCGTACATTGCACTTATGTTATCAAACATGACCACTTCCAAATCCACCTATGTCCATGGACTTTTCTAATACTGGTTTACATCCTATAACGGATGGAATTTTTACAGGAATGTTAGTGATGAGGTTACAACAAGTCTCTAATTATAAAGGTCACAGCTATGAAGCCTTACTAAGCATCCCATCAGATTATACTTACGATCCCATGATACCTTCTTGGACAGAGAACAGACCGTGCAATATGATAGCAGCAGTCTCTTCCAGGCAGGCTATTTCCAGATGCCCGTTAATGTTATTGAGAGTTAGGAAAGATCTATAATATCTTTCTGAAAGTGGAAATGAAGACTTGGGTTTGATTGATTTTTATTCATCCAGGCAAAATCTTTTCTTAATGTTAGGATTTACTAATGCTCTAAGCAAATCTGGATAAGGCAGCAAATAACACCATGCACATATTCTAAAGCAATTCATTTTAATCTTACTACCAAAAGAAAACCCTGAAATGTTTAGCTTCTGTGGAACCCCTACTTCAATTCTCATTGACTGCAAGGAAATTGGATGTAGGGGTAAAGTTTACTATATCCTGGCCAGATATGTTTATACTTGTGCACAGGCCAGGTCTTCGAACAGGCCATCCCTTCTATAAAAGTGACAGTTCTTGCAGCTTTTGTCTTCTGGGTAATTTCAGTGGTCTCTCAGGATAAAATACCAGTTTACAGTTGCAAAAAAAAAGTAAGTGCACCCTTTGACATTGCCTGGATGTATGCATTAATAACAATGCAAATTAGATCTAATTGGTCTGCAAGTCACCAGGCAAGCACAATAACTAATAACACACAAGACAGTTGTACTGGTCATGTCTTTTATTCAGTACATTGAGCATAAATTCCAGGTGCATGGGGAAAAAACAAGTGAATATCTGTGTCAATTACTTCTAAGCTAAGTGGCAAAAGGTGTTTCAGTGAAGGTGATGGGATTGGGATTGAGAGTTTAATAGGGGATCTCCATTAAATTAAAGCACACACTGCCTGATTATTGACCAGGGGTGTTAAGATTCCGAAACATCCGTGGCCCGGGCCCCCTATGTAAAATTTTGCTCAGAGGGGCTGGGTTTACACAGCATTTTTCATGCCACGTTGTGAACTGCGGCATGTATTTTTGCAGAGTGGTGCACTGCACATTGAAAGTCAGCACTGACAGATTTGCTTTTTCAAAAGCGCTGATCCATGATGTTGTAATATCTTATAAATAACATCATACAGTTACCAAATAATTTACCAATACATGGAGAAAATTTACAATTTGTATGATTGTTGCTAAAAATCCCACAATACCAAGACCCAATAATAATACTATTTAAGGACCAAATAATGCTGCAAGACCATGATTAAATGCAACCACCACACGTGGCTATCAGTTGTATGCAGGCTCTGCAGATATATATTATCACCATACAGTGACCTGATAGTAGTAGTGACGTTTTTTCTGATGGGAGTTGTTCACTTTCCCTTTTCTTCTCCTTCTAGCCCAGACCGCCATGATGACTTCTCCTGGCCACATCTTGTCTCTGCATAATTTAGAACAAGAATGCTAAATTCCTTACTTTTTCAGCACTTATATACTATCTACTTCCGTATTTAATGGGGGTCTATATAGGAAAGCATGGTGATGCCCCATTCCGACAGAAACCTGCTCTCTTGTTGTGGGGAATAGGGAGTTGCCCATCATTCCTTTGTAGGCCTCCATTAGATATATAGACCCCCCACCAGTAGATTGATAGGTATATAGTTATCTCCGTAAGTAGGTAGGTATATAGCCTTGATAGGCAGTTTTTATAGTCCCCCAGAGTAAAGAGGTAGATATATAGGTCCCCTCAGTAGGTAAGTATATAGCCCCCACCTACCCAAAAAATATTTAGATCAGCATGGTAAATAGGTGGCTATATAGGTCCCCCAGTATATAAGACCCATTAGTAGGTAGTTATATAGGTACTCTTGGTAGATAGGTATATAGGCTCCCTCAGTATGTAGACAGCAATATATGGACCCTGTTGGTAGTTTTTATAGTTCCCCACCCTAAGTATTTTAATAAAAATGTTTAATAGCAAATAAAGTAAATAGGTATATAGAGAAGTAAGTAGGTACCTATGTAGGCCCCCCAGTAGTAAGTAGGTACACAGGGCCTCCTTGTAGGTAGATATATATCCACTTTCAGTAGCCAGGAAAGTATAAAGGGCCCACCAGTAGGTAGTTAAATAGATTGCTTCAGTGGGTAGGTATATAGGTTATCCCAGTAGGTATATAGGTCCCATAGTAAGTTGGTAGGTGTATAGGGTACACTAGTGGGTTGGCAGCTATATAGTTGCCCCAGTAAATTGGTAGTTATGTAGGGCCCCCAAGTAGGGTGGTAGTTATATAGGGCCCCCAGTATGTACAGAGTTATATAGGTACCCCCGATAAGTTGGTAGTTATAAAGTTCCCTCCAGTAGGTAGGTATATATGTCCTGCCAGAACATTATAGGTATATATGGCCCCCCCAGTCGATAGGCAGGTCTATATGTCTCCCGAGTCGGTTGGTCGTTATATGGAGTCCCCCAGTATGTAGGTATATGTCTCTCCAGCAAGTTATAGGGCATCCCAGCCTGTAGGTAGATATATATTGCCCCCAGTAGATTATAGGGTCCCCAATCGGTAGGAATATATGTCCCCCAGTAGGTTATTGGTCCCTCCCAGTCTGTAGGTAGGGATATATGTATCTCCAGTAAGTTATAGGGCATCCCATAGGGCATCCCCCAGTAGGTTATAGGGGCCCCCCCCCCCCCTTTATGTAGATAGGAATATATGACTCACCAGTTTGTAGGTAGGTATATAGGGCCGATTTAAAAATTAAAAAAAATAATAGTACTCGCCACTCCCCGTTCCCGAACGAGGCTCTCGCTGCTCCCTGTGTTTCATCACAGACGGCGTGACATCATCATGCTGCGCAAGTGACATGAGGGTATTCTCATGCTGCCTGTGCTGTATACTCTGGAGAGCCACAAGCCACTCTGCGGGATAGAGTTCTCGCTCTCTGCTTTACGGTAGCTTTCAAGTGTATGCGTGTCCAGAGAACGTTATGGAGGTTAGCGTCACGAACAGGTAGGCTACATGGGCTTCAACAGACAGACACTGTGACACGGGATGTAAAAGTCCAAGTCTAGGCTCTGCATGGTTTTATTCAGCAAACACAAATGAAACAAAGGCCTTGAATTTCAGGCAGAAAACATAAATGAAAGACCTACTCGGCTGAGCACTTAGTAGCCACAGCATTTCTTTCCAGACTCAGTCTGTAGATCCCAGTATGGTTTTCCTCTTTAAACCCCAAAAAGGGGCCCCACCAGAGCAAACACAGCCCTTTTTTAGGTTTATAGACCTGATCCCCAGCCTCCCCTGGTGCGGGGATGGCCCCCCCCCCCATCACTTGGCCACCCGGGGAAAAAGCCCCCCCGGGGCTAAGCGGATTGAAACCACTTATACGAAGATGTATGTGTCCGTAGCATAGTGTTACTGACACAAAAAACTGTCGGCTTTCCTTCACCGAGACAGGCCTCTTGGTGACACGTATCTGCCCACATACTCCCCAAAGTCGCTAAAAAATACTGTGGGGGGGAATATTTCTTCCCCAATAATTTCCCCTGTAAAAAGGGGTTTTTTACTTAAAAATTGCTAGGCCTGGGCCCACGGCAGCAGCCCGGAATCCAATGATGGACTGCCAATGTGACATACGGGCAGACTGCAGGTTCAGGGCACTAGCAGTTTTATCCGGGGCACAATCCCCTGTTATTAACAAAAATGTTCAGTGTGAACCATGTCTTAATGCAAACAACTTCTAGAAGACTTCGGAAGATGTTATAGAGATACATGCAAAAGGCTATGAAAGCAGTGATCAAAAAAGTCAGGTGCTGAATTAACTTACGCAGGTATCAGGCCCTTTTTTCGTTTCAATGTACGCCTGTACTGCCATTTCTTGGGGCCATAGAAGTTGTTCTTTAGACTCATTAAGGTCGTTCATTTTACTATTGCCAAGAATACTGTTTTTATTACAGAACACACTAAAGAAACTCCTCTCAATATAACAATTCAGAAGCTCTTTCTCAATTGTATTTATACACAGATAGTTTTACATGCGTATTGATCTTTGCTTTCTGGCCTTGCTCCATGAAATACACCTTTAAAACATAGCCCCCCATAGCTGTCACAATCAACTACCATTTTTAAAGCCCACCAGGTAAATAAGAGCTTTTATATGATAAATTTTTTCCAATACGAGTATTAAGAAATGTTGTATTTTGGAAGTGATTAAGCTAGCACTTAGCATTTAAGCCTTCGTGTTTCCTGTAAAAATGATCTGACACAGTTTGTTTTATCTCAACTCGCAGAATATGTTGCAAAACCTATCTGCAGGAAAACGTCATGTTTAGTTTTCTTCTACTTATATTTCATTTACTTCACAGTTATTTTTAATGAACATACAAATATGTGTTTTGCAAGCGGGCCCCCATAATCTACTGCCAGCACAGTGGGAACAGTGCATTCAATGCAATTACTATATCCTTTAGAAGTCGGTTGGCCTCAAGAAAGCAATTCACTACTTACAACAGCTATCTTCTTTGGCCATTAAGGGGACTGTACAACAGGTTGTCTAAATACTTCAATTAAATAGGAACCAATATGACATTTACAAAAATGTAAATAGAATTGGGATGTTGTTTGGTATTGTATTCCCATGTTTGTGATATTTATCAAAGCTGGCTAGGTTATATGATCTTGATAAGACATCGTAACATAATAGATAAGGTTGGCAAAAGACACCGGTCCAGAGAGTCCAGCCTAGAATCCTATGGTGCTGATCCGGAGAAAGGCCAAAACCCCTTTAAAGTGGATGCCAGTTGTCCCATACAAAAGAAATTCCTTCCTGGCTCCAAATATATTGAAATCCGAATAATCCCTGGATCTATTCTCCAGAATTTATGAACTTTATCTTGTAATATTATATTTTTCAAGAAAGGCATCTAAACCCTTTGTGAATTTGGTCAATGACTCCGACATCACAACCTCTTGTGGCAGCGAGTTTCATAGTCTCACCAGTCTTACAGTAAAGGTTCCCCATCTGTGATGATGGTAAAACCTTTTTTTCCTTAAGACAGAGGATGCCCTAATGTAAAAAGATCATACAAGAGGCTGTGACTGTCCTTTTACATACTTTACATGGTAATTAAATTGCCCCTAAGCCATCTTTTTTTCTACGATGAATAACCCCAAAGTTTTTCTTCCGGACTGCAAAACCCTATTCATTTCTTACTTATTGCCCCCTTTTTCCCCCCCCTCCCCCCACTATTTTGTAATTGTGCCCCAAAAAGAAACATATTTTATATTGGCCTCCCCTGACTTTATAGAGGGAAAATTAGTTCCTGTCCTTTAGCATTTACAAACCCTTTTAAGCAACCCATATTTTAATGAGGGCCCTTTGGATCACCAGTTTCTGAGGGGGGTTTTAAAATAACATGGCACATCCCCTCAGTATTCATATGGGCAGTCACACATCATACTGCCATTATCGATTCAGTACTATAACAAACTTTGAGTAGGGACAACAGCTATAATCACCCACCACCCAGATTATGTTGAACAGATCCGATATGTAAATATAAGTCTCTACTGCAATGGGATTTTGAGACATCCAGAATCGGCAGTTGACCTCCAATGACACATTCTAAGTACCAAGTGGTGGATTGGAAGCAAGAGCGTATACGAGCCTTCACATGTTCAGAGAGAATATTAATGGGCTGCCAAGTCAAGAAAAATCCTTCGACTTTTGTTTCTTTCTAAATGGAGGAGTCCACCCAGTCCACATATAGTAAAAATGTAAATTTTTCCAAAAAGATGAGTAGAGCCCATCCATGTCTGAAGTATGGTTTTACGATATGCAAAATAGTAGCCTTCTGTATATCGGGTTTCGAAATTTTCACGTCTAAGTCCCAAAAGGGCCCCACTTTGGCAAAAAGGGATCTTGAAAGATGTGCGAGTTCGGACAGAGCGGTATATTTGCCTCCAGAAAGATTGACCCACCGCCAAACCCAACAGTTTTTAAAATCCCAATACTCTCCCCGCATCTAAGACAGGCTGGGGAGGGGCCGTCACCAATTAGAAATTTACGGTATGGGGATATATAACCTCTGCATAATTTTTAGGGACATTTTCCAATAGGAAACACTAGGAATATATTTAATTAATCAGGAATGTACCGCTAGTATATCCTCCGTCCAACCGGAAATCAAAAACCCACGCAAAGCCCCGAGGGCCCCTGGTCTCAACAAAGGGAGATCTGAGGTATAAATAGAATTTCGAAATATGTCCTCGTAGATCAGAGGTCCTGGAAAGCTTGGTGAGAAGTGTGTCTTCCCAGTCTGCCTCCAAGAGATCCGATCATGGATAACATGTAACTTTGGAGTTGTGGGGAAAGTAAAAAAAAAAAGGGGGGGGCGTAAAAAAGTCAAAATTTGGTGCGTAGTTGATTAAAAGATAGTAGTTTTTTCCACTGGGTGTCCACCAGATCCCCCAATTTGGAGAGGCCCCCCAAGGGCCCCCATATTTGAAAATGGGGTTTGTAAATTGGAATTTAAATAAAAGGTCATTTTTTTTACTGAATATAGCTTGGAGGGATGTCGATTGAACGGGACCCCAAAAATAATTAATAAGATTTTTTCCTTTTTAAAGAAAAATTTAACGATTACTAGCGGGGGAGGAATGGGTCCATTAATAGCAAAGCTTCTTTTTTTATAAAATTTTTAATTTTAAAACCCCAGCATTTTTCCCCCAAAATCTGCTTTCCCTCGGGCCAAAATTTTTTCCCAATTTAGGTTTGTGGTCTGGAAATAAACAGGAGGTCATCAACGAAGGCAAAACCCTTATCACCAATTTAAACCCCCATAAATCCCCCCAAGCCTGCAAAAACCCAAAAAAAGGGAAAGCAAAACGTCGAACAAAGGGGGAAAGGGGGCACCCGCCGGGCACCCCCAAAATAATTAAGTTGGGGGGGGGGGGGGGGGATTTTAATTTGTTTTTTTTGGGGGAAACTTTTTTCGCTTTAGATTGGAGACCCTGAAAAAGGGTCGAAAAGGGGTGTTCCCAACCCCCCTTGTAACCCAAAGGGATTACAAAAAACATTTTCCAAAGGGGACAAATTCAAAAGTTTTTTCGCTTTCTAAGCTGAGAACCTTGTGGGGGGGTAATTTGGGCATCAAAGCTGAAAACTGTTTGCGGGCTTATGGTTTTTCCCGGAGCCCCCAGGGTTAAAATACGTCCCTCAAAAAACCCCAAACTGCGACGGAGTTAGAAGCTATGGGAGAAATACTGCCATTTCTAAGCCTTTCCTCCGGTAAATCAATGAAAAAGTGGTTTTAAACATCCCCACAGCCCCCCCATTGCCAAAGGGCTGTAAACACATCATACTTCCATTTCTAAGCTCTTACTTTGGTAAATCTATAGTAAATGAACAGTGCACAGCCCCATTTTTTAGCCCAATGGTTACACATAAATGCTACCATTTTTTAACCCTTTACTTTGGTAAATTTTTTAGTAAATAAACCCGGCACGGGCTTCCCCCATAGCAATTTTTGGGCTATCAAAAATATCAAAACCCCTTTTTCTAAGTTTTTCCACAAAAAAATCTTTAAAAATTAAATAAAAAATGGGCACGTCCACCCATTAGCTATATGGGATACACTTCAAAATTGCCTTTGCAAACCCTTTTTCTTTCAGAAAAATCAGTAATAGTACAAAAAACTTGGCACGGGTTTTCTGTACCAAAAAAGGGGCTTTTACACCTCATACTTTTTTTTTAACCCCCGTAAACCCCTTTTAAAAAAAACATAGCAGAGCCCCTCAGTAGCCATTTTTTGGCCTCACACTTAAAGCTAGCATTTCAAAGGGCCTTTTAAAACACGGGTAAATCATTAAAAGGGCCCTTTCGTTCAAAAGGGCCCGTGTTTGACCGCGGCCCAAACCTCTTTCCACCCCTCCCCGGGGCAAAACTAGGGGTTTTCCCGAAAAGGGGTTTTGCGCCTGGGCGGGTCGCGGCGCAAGTGGGGTTGGTTTGGGGCGCGGTTTGCGGGCCGAGGTTTGCCCCCATGAAAAATTAGTGGGGGCGGGGGAAAAAACCTAACCGCCAGCCGGGGCACCAACCGTAGGGGGGCCCCCCCCGCCCCCTTCCCCCCCCCCCTTTTTTCCCCCCCCCCCCAAAAGCCCCCCGCGGGGGGCCCCCCCCCCGCCCCCCGTTTTGGGGGGGGGCCCCCCCCCCCCCCCCCCCCCCCCCCCCCCTGGCCTTCCCCCCCCCCCTCCCTGGTTCCCCCAAGAATCGACGGGAAAACGATGCGGGGCCTATTTTCTTAGTTTCTAATTTAAAAGATAGCCTTTTTTTGAATAGCACCAAGACCTGTTCTGACCGTGTGTTCTACCTTTCTTTCCCACCCCGGTTTTCTCCCCTCCCTCTCAGGGCTATGGGCCCCAAGGGGGAACAAAGAAAGATTACCATTTTTTTTAGGAGGGGGGACCTGCGACGCCTTTTTTTTAGGTCCCACAGGTACCCCCATTACCCCAAGCCCCGAACCCAGGCGTTTTGGGGCCCTAAAGGGGGGGCATTTCCCCATTTCTCTTAACTGTTTGCCAAAACCCAGGGGGAACACACTTACTTGGAATACCCGGGTTGTTGCCCGCCCCTGATTTTTTCCTTGAGCGTTTTTTTGCTCTCTCCTACCCTTTTCCCCCCCCCCCCCCCCCCTCCCTTTTCCCTCCTTTCCAATTTTTGCTGACGGGTTGGGTTTATCAGGGAAATTCTGCCTCAGTTTCTAGACCCCTTACTGCGAATTTAATTAGTTTGAAATACTATATTCCTTCCTTTCCTTCACTCAGGGTTCCGCGGGCTTTACTCTAAATGCAAGGGGCTTAAACCCAATGCAAGAAAGGTTGGCCCTGAGAAAAAGCAAAATCCTCACGGGAGGGGGGGGTCTTCTTTCAAGAGCCCTCACTAATGACTCCAAGGGCTTGTTCAATTTTGGGCTAAAAAAGGGAACCCGAGGTTTTTTCCTCACCCTTTTTAAGGGACAAGAAAAAGCGGGGTGGCAAAACTGATTCCCCAAAAAATTTGCCCGTTTACGGGTTTAAAAAGCGTCTTTGATCGATCCGGGGGGACGAATAACATTCTCAAAGCCCCCGTAGGGGGTAAGCCGGTCACTCTAGAAACCCTGTACGGCCAAACTCCTCCCAAAAACATTTCTAAAACAGAGTTTTTTGCTAAACTGTCCAATTTTCCCCCTCCACGGCCTTGTTTCTGGTGGAGTTTTTAAATTTTAATCTTCCCCAAACCCCGATGGCAGGTGCGCTGTAGGGGGGAGAAGTTGGGCCCGCAATGGCTATATTTCACAGCTTTCAGAGGGCTAAACCGATCTCAGGGCCCCCTTTTGATCCCCTGGGTTAAAACCCATCCAAAGGAAAAGGAGTACATTTTTTTTTTCCCCTCCCATCAGACCTCACACAAGACCGACTTTTTTTTTTGGAAAGGGCCCCAAACTCTTCGCATAAAAAAGGGGTTTTTCTAGCATAGGACCTAAAACTTGGTCCCCATCCCCCGGGTCACGGCCAAACTTTGATTTCCATTCTACCCCCCTCCGGTCAGGGCCCATTTGGCGCCTAAATGTCCCTTTTTAAAAAAACCCAATCCAGGGGGAAAGAAATTTACCCCAAAATCCCAATCCTCATAACTTTGAGTTAAATGTGGGCACGGCCCCCGGGTCCCTTCTACCCTGGGGGAAACCCCACAAGGCGGTTTTTCCGGGGGCCCAAATTTAAATTGCATTGGGTCCCCAACTAAAAAGGTACTTTTTCGGAAAAGGCCCGCACTTTTAGGGGGCGCTCCTGAAAAGTTTGGGGGGAGGTTTCCCCAAAAAATCCCAGGTTTTGCTACCCTGGGGGGGCGAAATTGTAGCCATTCGCAGTGACCTGAAAGACCAAAGCGGTACTCGAGGGAAGAGAAGCCCTCCTTTTTTCCCAACGAAAATTTTAAGAATTTTTGGCAACAAGGCCCCCATACAATTTTTTTTGGCCTAACACCCCAAGGAGCAATCAGGGGAACTCTATGCCCCAAGCCCTCAGAGATAGGATGGAACCTTGAATACGACCCAAATCCCTTTAGCAAAATTGTTTTTCCCAACTTCTTTTTTTAAAATCTCTACTCATTACCCTCGACCCCCCTTTCCCAACCCCAAAAATTATAGAGCCCAAAAACTTTTGCAGGATTTTTTTTTGGCGCCAGTGCTCACTGACCCCCCTTCCTCAGGAGGGCTTAGCCTCACTGGGGCGCCCCTATTCACATGGAGGAGCTACTAGAGTTTATCAAAACCCTACCATCGGGCAAAGCACCCGGCCGGGGTGGCCTTTCCGAAACCCTTTTTTTTTAAGGGATACCTGACACCCAACCCCAAAATATTTTTCAGCTCAAAAATTTTTTATGGAAGGTGCCCCCTATCCCTGGCTCCCCCTGTTTTTTATTCCCATATCACCCTTTATCCCCCAATCAGGGTAGGTATCCTTCAGATAGGGGCCAACCCACAGACCGATTGCCCTCCTCAATTTCGGACTTGAAAAAATACACAAAAAAAATTTGCAATAGGTTTAAAACCCTGGCCCCCCAGATAATCCACAAAGACCAGGTGGTTTGTTCCATCCCGGCAAGGGGGGACAATACGAAGGGCGTTAAAGGGGACCTTTGGGGGACATTGGGTTTAAACCCTCCCGTCGGGGCCAAAAGGGCCCCCCTCCTTGCCTGGACGCAAGAAGGGCCCTTTTATAGGCTAAGCGGGGCCGTTTCCCTTCCCTTTAAAAAACTATCGGGATTTGGCTTTTTCCCGGTTCATTTATGAAGGGGGTAAGGGGCTTTATGGTTCGCCAACCGCGGGCCAAATTTAAACTACCCCCCCCTGGGGACATCGGAAAAACCCTTCCCCAATCCTAATGGCCCAACAAGGGTTTCCCCCGCTTCCCCCCCCCGGCCGGTTCCTTTTTTGCCTCTTTTATTGGCCCTTGCGGGCCCCCATTTCCAGCCCAAACCTGACATTTAAAGGGGATCCGGGTCAGAGAAAAGGGGGTTTTTTAAAATGTCCCCTTTTCGCTGATTTACAAACTCTTAAAAGCTTTTCTGAGATTTCTTTCCCGTTACCCGCCCCTCCACAACCCTCCTTTCCGAGTTTGGAAAACCCCATCTGGGGGGACAAAGTAAACACCACTAAAACAGAACCCCTTTCCCAAAAAATATCCCTGAAGAGGCCCTTTTGCCTCTCAAGCACAACTACCCTTAAGTGGCAACCACACTCTCTCAAGTACCCCTTTGGGAAAACAGATTACTGCCCAGTTTTGGCTCACTCTATGGCGCAAAATTTCCTTTCCCCTTTTTAAAGAATAAAGAATTTTTTCTTTCTAAAAAGGCATTCTCTTTTCCCGCTTTTTCCCTTTTTCAGAAAAGGGTAAGCCTGTTTAAAATTTTATATTACCCCCAAAATTCTTTACTCTTCGAAACCCTCCCTTTACGGGCCCTTTTGGGGGAAACTGCGTTTTTGTCCAGGGGGGGCCATCCCCAGATTTATATGGGAAAAAGGGAGGGATCGGGGGTTTTTGCCAGGGCGGCTCGTTGGCCCCGCAACAGAAAGGAGGTCAAGCCGTCCCTGACTCCCCTATAAATACGGGTCAAAACCCCCCCCTGCGCCCCCAAACCCGGGCCCGGTCTACCCTCCGAGCGTACTCCAAAAAGGGTGGAGATTGAAAGCTATTGGGTCGCCCCATTCCCCCCCGAATGCACTCCCCCTTGCATCCCGAAAAATTGCCTAATCTGGGGTACCTGTTGGGGCCCCATTTTACCCAACAAACTTGGGAAACCCCTGTAAGAAAAGAATTTCCCTTTAGCCTCTAGGGCATCCCCAATGGCCTCCTTTTTAAAGCACCCCCCCTGCTCCCACTGGGTTCTCGAAACGGTTGCTGGGCCCTGGCTGGGGGATGGTCTATTCCGCTTCGTAGAAAAACCGGGGGGTTTTAGGATCGGAGATTGATTCCCCTTTCCCCGCCCCCCCGAGAACTAACAACTCCCAGAAAGAAACGAGGGTTTCCCTTACTTTGTCAGATACGCACTTTTGTTTTTCTATGTTTGGGACGTGCACCCTTATCCACTCTCACTCGATTTGACAATAAAAATTTAAAACAAGCCACTCCACTAGAGGGGGTTTTCTCGGCCCCTCTAAAACCATTCTCCCCCAGAACCCGCTTCCCCGAAGTTCCCCCCAAACCCTAGGACATTTTTCAAAAAGGGGGAAACATCCCCGGGCAGGGACATTCCCTACCGGGCGTGGCAAGCTATATGGGGGGCTGCAGGCCAAGTTCTTTGATTGCACAACATATAGGAAAAAATTTTTATAAAATACTTTTTCCCTTTTTGGGACCAAAAAATCCTTAGGGTCCTGCCTAAGTGGAATCCACAGCTGCCCCCGTCCTGTTGAGATTGCACCAACCCAGCCCTCGGACGCTCCCCCACATCTTTTTGGGGGCGTCCAATTTGTTATCAGGGGTTTTTGGGTTTCAAGAAAAGGAACCCTGTACAGGGGTTTTAGCCGTGAGGAATTTCCACTTTAACCTCAAAACCAACCGTTTAACGGGCCCCCGTACAGGGGCTCCCTAAAGCGATTCCCGCACAATGCTACAAAATTCTAACGGCGGCCAAAGGGCCCGGGGTTTTTGGGGAATGGCCCAAAAACAACCCCCAGGGCCCCAGAGGGGCCCTTTTCCCAAAGAGTGGTTTTTAAAATCAGGGGGAAAGGAATACTTTAAAGGCCTCCTTAAAAAGAAAAAAGACCATTTTTTAGAAACATGGTTTTTCCCTTGGGGTTTTCTTTCCCAAAAAAAAAAAAACCAAGCAACAAAAAACCCCAAAAAAATTTCTAACCGGTCCCTCCTGCGCCCCCCCCCCCCCTCCCTGGTTACCCACCCCTTTTCCCCCACGTCTTTTCCCCTTCGCCGTTTTGATCCCCGTCTCTATGTTCTAGGGAAACCCAAGTAATATGAATTAAAAATTGATTTTTGTGTTTTTAAGTTCGGGCAATTTGCATTCAAAAAAATTTCAGTATTTCTTTTCCCTAAAACCTTTTAAATTTTTTAATAAAATTTGGGACTTTATCTTAAACTCTCCATGTCCTTTTTTTTAGATAAACCCCTGTTAGGGTTTTTTCTGGAAAAGCTTTGTTTAAAAGTATACAGTCTGCAATTTTCCCTTTTTTTCCCAAGTTAAAAAAATTTAAAAAAAAAACCTTTTTAAATTTTTAAAAAAAAAGAATCCCACAGGGGGATTTCCCCAAAAACACGCGCGCAAGGGCCCCGGCGGGGTGAAATTAACCGGTTTCCCCTAGGAAACCATGTTAAAAAACTGGCCCCAATTTTGGACGTGGGTTTTTGGGCCCCGGGGGAAAACCCCGTCGGAACCCGCGGCCATAACCCCTTTCCCAAAACCCTCGTGTGAACAGGGCCCTTTAAAATAAATAAACATGGCACGCCCCCCCAGTAGGGCAAATGGGCGTCACCCTCATACGCCATTTCTTTTGCTTTTAAATGCTTTTCCCTGTTTTATTTAAAATTGGGAAAAAAACCTTGGGTTGAGGAAAGGAAATCAAATTTCCCCCAAATTCCCAAATTTATTACAAAATGGGGAATTCTCATTTGGGAATTTTAAAATTTGGAAAAAATGACTCAAGTTCTGCAGCTTGTCATTGTTCATTGGTAATAGTTGTTCGTTCTTAATGTCAATAGCCATGGAGTTGGGTAACTGATGCAGAACATGTTTCAACCCTTTTCAAAAATCCCTGGTTTTCTTCATGTTGAGGGAAAAATGATGAATTTTTATCACTGAAGTTTTAAGGTAAAAACAATTTCCCCGGCTTCATAATAACCCATAGAAAAAACACACCCCCAAAAGTTGAAAGGGGCCTTTTTCGTTTATGTCCCTTTTCCCCTTTTTATTTCAAAAAGCTAAAAAGCTTTGTTTTTACATGGTGTTTTTGTTTAATGTAAAATATCTGAACTGGAAAAAACAAAAAATGAAATTATCACACAGAATGACGCTGTGGTGTTTGGAAAGGGCCCCCGCCCCAAAATGGATCCAACAGGGAAATAGTTTCTAAGAAATCACCCCTCATTCTTGCCTTTCTGGGCCCTTTTGGGAAAAACTATCTAAAAGGAATTTAGCTCCTTTGAAAAGCAAAAAACACAAAAACACAAAACGCCCCAAACAACTTTGTTTCGTAAACGAGCATCTTGACTTCCAAAAAAACAAAATTTAAAAAAATAAATTTTTAAATTTAAATTTCTTGTGTTTTACCAGATAAAGCAGAGGAAAGAAAAATGATGGACAAACTTATTGTATAGGAAAAAATAATGAAATCGCTTTGGTATTAGTGGCAAAATTGTGTATTTTTTAGAACCGACACATAAAACCATCAAATAAAATAATTTACCTTTATTCGTTTGAGAGATGTTTTCTGACATCAAACTGTTTGGCGTCTTGTGTCATATCTGTGATTTGTGTATGTGCTATGACAGAAAAAAGTTTGAGCGCATATTTTCTAAGCTAGCTTTACCCAAGGTTTTTTTTTCTTTCTTATAGAACACACTTTTTGATGCATTTTTTTCTAGATTGAGTCAGTTTTAATGGATTGGGAAAATTTAAAGGCTTTTGGATCCACCTCTGGCTTTGGTTCAAAAACAGCATGAAAGGGAACCTGTCAGGTGATTTTCTCTCTGACAGCAGAATTTGATGGAGAGAGAAAAGCTGGGCTTTGTGATTATGTAGGTTTATATGATCTGAGGCTGTGTTTCTGAGTAAAAACCAAAGAAAATCTTAAAAGGTAAAAAAACTATCATGTTGACCCCACCCACATACAGTGATTGACAGTTTGCTCTGTATACACACTAGTACATGAAAAGCTGTCAAACACTATATGTGGGCTGAGTAAGCAGGACTTCCACTTCCACAAAATCTGCACGGTTTTGACTTCAACAGAACCGCCCATTACAACTGGTTTTTGCACGTTTTTTTGACACAAAAAATTTGTGTTTTAGTCTTTTGAACGTTTTTTGAGATATGTGTGTGTATATATATATATGTATATATATATATATATATATATATATATATATATATATATAATATATAAATATATATTTATATATATGTATGCGTGTGTATATATATATATATATATATATATATATATGTGTATATTAGTGTGTGTATGTGCATATATATATATATATATATGTGTGTGTGTGTATATATATATATATTATATATATATATATTTATATACAAACACACATATATATATATATATATATATATAATAATATACATTATATAAACACACGTAATGTGTGTTTATTTACGTGTGTGTATATATATATAGAGAGAGAGAGAATACACATACCAAAAGTTTACATACACTATATAAAAAGACACATATGCATGTTTTTCTCACTATCTGATATGGAATTAGAATATGCCTTACCTATTTTAGGTCAGTTAGGATAACCAAAATGATTTATATTTGCCAAATTCCAGAATAATGAGAGAGATAATTTTTAAGTTTATATATATTTCATTAGTATTTGGTAGCATTGCCCTTAAACTGTATGACCTTGGTCAAACGTTTTGGATATTCTTCCACAAACTTTTCACAATAGTTGGTAGGATCTTTGGCCCACTCTATCTGACAGAACTAGTGTAACTGAGCCATGTTTGTAGGTCTCCCTGCTGGCACCTGCCTTTTCAGCTTTGCCCATAAATTTTAAATAGGATTGAGATCAGGGCTTTGTGATGACCACTCCAAAACATTGACTTGCTTATTCTTAAGCCACTTTGTGACCAGCTTGGCAGTATGATTCGAGTCATTGTCCATTAGGAAGACAATGTCCATTCCTACCCAAGCTTTAACTTCCTTGCTGATGTCTTGAGATGTTGCTTTAGTATTGCCACATAATCTTCTTCCCTCGTGCTACCATCTATTTTGTGAAGTGCACCAGTCCTTCCTGCAGCAAGACAGCCCCACAACATGATGCTGCCACCCCCGTGTTTCACAGTTGGGATGGTGTTCTTAGACTTCCAAGCTTCTCCCTTTTTCCTCCAAACGTAATAATAATCATTATGGCCAAACAGTTCAATTTTAGTTTGGTCAGACCACAAGACATGTCTCCCAAAATGTAGGTCTTTGTTCCTGTGTGCATTTGCAAACCTTAATCTGGCTTTTTTATGTTTCTTTTGGAATAATGGCTTCTTCCTGGCACAGTGGCCTTTCAGCCCATGTTGATACAGTACTTGTTTCACTGTTGATAATGACACAATCTTACCAGCTTCCGTCAGCATTTTCAGTGTACCTTTTTTTTTTTCCTGGGTTGATATGTACATGTCGGACCAAAACACGTTCATCTCTGAGAGACAGCACCCATCTCCTTCCTGAGTGTTATGATAGCTGGACATTCCCATCTTGTTTGTACTTGCGTGTAATTGTTTGTACAGATGAACGAGGCACCTTCAGGTATCTGAAAATTGCACCCAATGATGATCCAGACCTTTTCAAGTCCACAATTCTCTTTCTGATATCTTGTCTGATTTCTTTAGACTTTTCCATGATGTTACACATCAGTGTGTTTCTGGTGTGCTTTAAAATACATCAACAGGTGTTTCTCTAACTCAGATGTTTCCAATAATAAGAAGTTTCCAACGAAATGACCACCTCATATGGGCTGTCCAAAATTGTTTAACCCCTTAATGACCGCGCACCGCATTTGAAGTCGGCTGGAGCGGGTCATTCGTCTGCAGCGACGTCTTTTGGCGTTGCTGCAGAAATCGGGATTTGCGGCGCCCGGCGCTTTAACCTTTTGATTGTGGTGGTGCGTTACCGCAGCGCAATCAAAGGGTTCCCCTGCTCTGTCGGGTGATCGGAACACCCGACAGAGCTCGGGGACCGGCTGTACAGTCAGCCCTGGGGACCTAGAGTGGCCCCAGAGCTGTCTGTGTATGAAGGCTGTGTGCTGTCCAGATCACTGCCTGTGTCAAAGTGACAGATTAGAATGTATTAGCATATATGAATACGTTAATACATTACTAAGCGATAAAAAAAAGTAAAAAGTGTAAAAAATTAATAAAAAATAATATAAAAATAAATATTTAATAAAAAAATAATTGTGCATACATTACACACAAAAAAAACCTACACATATTAGGTATCCACACGACCGTATTAACCTGTAGAATTAATCTAGCCAGTTAAGTTGTGAATGGTGTAAAAAAAAAATAAAAATAAAAAATATTCCCCCATAAAGTACAACTTGTCCCAAATAAAACAAGGCCTCATCCAATTGCTTCATTGAAAAACTGTTGAAACGCAAGGAGGCAAAAATTAAAAAAATGTTCTGGTCATAGACTACTTTTCAGGCCTGGGGCTTAAGGGGTTAAAGGTATAGTAATCCTAGTGTATGTAAACTTTTGACTTTGAGGAAAGTTTTAAAATGCATTAAAAATTCCCTCTCATTATTCTGGCACTTGGCAAACATAAATAATTTTAGTAATCCTAATTGACCTAAAGCGGGTAAGGTTTATTCTGATTTCATGTCAGATAGAGAGAAAACATGAATATGTGTTTTTTTTATACTGGCAGTGTAAAAAACAGTCTGGCGGAAAATCCGTTCAGTGGGGACTGCTTTATGGATTTTCTATTCTATGGGGAGCTTTGCATTTCGGTGTTCAGATGGTTTCTAAATCCACCAACCAAAAAACCATACTGTTGGGACAAGCCCTTACTCTCCTTTTTACTCAGAAATCTTGCTCCAAATGATATAAACCTGTTTATCGCAAAGCTCCACTTATCTCCCACTATCACAACCTGCTGTCAGATGGGGCTTAATGAAGAAATTAACAGTTTACCTTTAAAAACTGAAGTGATGTTTTGTGTGTTGTCATCCTTTTTGTCACGGGTTGTATTGATGTATGTAATCTGCATTAAAATGACAATATGAACAAAGCATTAGCTTTAAATGTGACAGGATATAGTATTGTGCTCATTGCTGAATTTTCACCATGAAGCCAGGAAATCTCTTCTGAACTTCAGTGATAATATTGATTGTTCTGCTATTTGTATTCCCCTATTCTGTAGCATGAAACATCCACTTGTTTGTTACTATCACTTGCTCTAAGCAACTGTTTTTGCTTGCTAACACCATGGCTACACTGGATACAAAGTCAGAAACAGCATCTGGTGTTTTCTTCCTAATCCTAAAAAGATCAACAGTAATCACGCAGGGTTCATGCTCCGAGCTGCCTCTGCACGAGTGTCACAGCCTCTTGTTTCTGCCAAGCTTGGGGCAGCAAGTCATATAGGAGACGGATAGCTAAAATGGCTTACGACTTGAAAATTTGTGCTGAACACGAAACGGGATGGTATTAACAGAATCGCATTGTTACCAACACGATGATGGTCTCTGCCAGGGCCTTGTGACCTGTAGAAATTCTGTCACCGCAGTTATCTCCAGATGGGGAAGATTTATCAATGATGATGTAGTGTGTAATTGACTGAAGTTTGTACTGTTCAAAGTTTTAGTACTATGAATAAATCACTGAAGAAATAAAGACCTAAAATTTTTACTAATACAATTACTAAAAGATTACTAAAAGATACATATAATTAAGTTCAAAGCCGCCATGACATCCTAATCAAAGCTACTTTCGTAACTAGCAGCATACACAACACGCAAAGTGATAATAACTCCTGTGACTGTTTTCATGGAGATATGTCGTCTAGTAATTTCTCTAGAACTACTTCAGATAAGTAACAAGTTTGTGCTGTATGTCAAAAATGAATCAAATTGACCATCCGTTTCAAGAAACCTGACAACATCTATATTTTTAGGGTCCCCTATAAAATCCCCGGCCAACTGGCAGGGGTACCGCCCCAAAAAGGGTGCCCCCATCTCAATGGAGGCTGTCACGTTTAACTATAGGGCTACTGATTTACAATTGTGTGTGTGTTTTGTGTGTGTGTGTGTATATTGTGTGTGTGTATATAAAAATATATATATATATATATATATAATATATATATATATATATAATATATATATATATATATATATAAATATATAATGTTGTGTGTATAGATACACTAATACCCAGTTAACTATCGCTACGGTATCCATCATTTCATGGTTACATTACTTTACATTCAATATTCGTGAGTGTGCAACCATCCCTTATTCACTGCAGCTGCTTTAGTTGGTGCCGTAAAGCTACGCCACATCAACTTTTACTCTCCCACATACTATATATATATGTAGATGTTGATCTGAATACAAATATAGCAAAGAGGTAGCTACAGAGGTGTAAAGTTTTGTATTTGAATGTGTGTATCTTTTAATAGTTGATTTAGTAAAAGTGATGTAGCACGCTTGGACTAGGTGTCTGCAAATTGTGCAGTTATAAATAAATGTGGCAGGCTCTATAACGTATTTGGCATAACTCACAAGGCAAGTTGGACTTCATAGAAACTATACAGTGTAAACCACAATTATGAAATGCAGAAGGCATAGTGTGACTTGCGTTTTAAATAGGCACCAATTATTTTATATTAAAAAATTGCCCTTTTCTATAATTTCTATAGGAAAGCTTTATCTATAAATCTATATATGCCAACACATACTGGTTCAACATATGGAAAAAGGAATCAACTATATAGCAGGTGAATTAGACCTTATTATACAGGGCCTCATTATTGTTTTTACATTAATTTGTAATCATTTTACCAAATGGCAGATGATAACATAAAAGAGATGTTCTAATAGGCATTACAAAACAACTGGAAAATACTAGTGTTGCTACATAAATTGGTCAGAATTATCAAACCTTGGCTTCTAATCTAACTTCTGATTTATTAATATATGCTGAATTTTATATTTTGGGTTAATACCTTGCCACATAAGACATACCGTTTTGCTTAGTTCTTACCTCAGTGGGATGTAATGGTTTGTATGGTAGCTGTGCCCTTATCTACAGCAGCGGATACTGGCTGTAGTATACAAATTTATCATTGATCTTGGCAACTGTGGCATCTGGAAAGTTTAAAATGCGGAGGTGTCAATAACCGCCATGATCCTAACAGCCTCCTGGTCTGTCCTCCTCTAAAATTCATAAATGAGCACAGAGAACTTAGGTATATGATCCTTAAGGAACTGTAATGACATATATAATAAAGTTGACTGTCTCTAACCCCTTCACACCCTATGACGTACTTTTACATCATGGTGTCTAGAGATGAGTGAATTTCTCAAAAAAATGTTTTTCCCAAAAATGTGTTTAGTTCCGAATTAATTCGCAATGAATCGCGTTAAAAAACAGCTATTTTCTGGTTGCAGAGAGCCTGTTTGGTGTTGTAGAACATTGTGCCATGCAGAACTATGCATAGGAAGTGTGGTTTGCTATCAAAACAATGCTGTGATTTAGGATGACACGCACATGACAGGTGCCACTCATAGAATCACTTCACAACTGACCAAACTACTGCAGTGGGAACACAGCCTGACAGGGTAATGTCAGCGCCAGCTAGAAAGAACCGAGCAGAGGGCAAAGATCCCACTATAGTGTCTCCTTTTACACCATCATCAGATGATTCCACAGATTATGACATAACCTCTTTGTTAAACGCTGATACATGTAGAGAACCCCCCGCCCCCGAAAGAGTGGAGAGGGTGTCGGCAGTAATTTTGCATTGACGTCACTGATCATGTTGCCCTTCCTTTGACCCATCAGTGTCTGCTTTCAATCGGTCAATAATCCATCACTATTGCTAAAACCAAAAAAGAAACAGGAGTTGATCCAAAACAGAGATGACAAGTAAATATTTGCATGTCTTCTGTGTTTTGTATCCGCTTTTGGCTACCTAATCATCAGACAAACCTGATGCAAACAAATGACCATGTCATGCTGGCCTTACAGCTTCTCCGAAGGCACAATCGTTTGTGTTTTGTCCTTTTCATTCCTTCTGACAGATTAAAAGAAGGGGAAAACCTAACATAGTGGCAATATCATAGAGTGGTGGAGGGTGGAAACAGCACTAGGAAACCACAGGGTTGTTGAGTGAGACAGTGGTCAGTTGGCAGCAGCGTAGGTCATAGAGTGGCACAAATGACAGATTGTGGAGGTAGCGGCAACATGAGTAGGCCACAGAGTGGCACAATGAAATAGTGTGGAGGTGGCGGCAGCATGAGTAGGCCACAGAGGGGCACAATGAAATAGTGTGGAGGTGGTGGCAGCATGAGTAGGTCACAGAGTGGCACAATGACAGATTGTGGAGGTGGCAGCAGCATGAGTGGCAACGCCACTGGAAGAAAACCCGCTCCACCGATGACTTTGCCTCATACATACAAACAATCACTCCACACTTAAATCCACACTCACCCTAGCCAAACGGGATTACTTCACCACTCTCATATCCTCTCTGTCTCACAACCCCAGACAACTATTCAACACCTTCAACTCTCCTCTGTCCACCAGCACCTACTCTCCCATCTCTCCTTTCAGCAGACGACTTTGCCATTCACTTCCTACACAATATCAACCTCATCAGAGAAAGCTTCAACCCGCAGTCCCCAGCACCCTCCTCTATATCTGCTCAATGCGCTTACCCCTTAACTTGCTTCCCCACTGTTACTCATGAGGATCTTTTCTCTCTACTGTCCAAATCCAACCTCACTACCTGTAATCTTGACCCACTGCCATTCCACCTCATCCCAGACCTTAGTGCTGCTATTATCCCAGCCCTCACCCATCTTTTCAACCTATCGCTAACTTCTGGCATCTTCCCTTCCTTCTTTAAACACACTACTATCACACCCATCCTTAAAAGACCATCCCTTGACCCCTCCTCTCTGCCCAACTATTGCCCCATATCACTGCTCCCTTTTTCCTCCAAACTCCTCGAGCAGCACGTCTATCTTCAACTGTCCTCCCACTTCTCCTCCAACTCTCTTCTTGACCTACTACAATCTGGTTTCCAACCCCACCACTCTACTGAAACCGCCCTAAACAAGGTCACCAATGACCTAACAACTCCTGAAGCTTCACGCCATTACTCTGTCCTTCTCCTTCTAGACCTGTCCTCTGCTTTTAACAATGTCGACCATTCCCTCCTGCTACAAATCCTCTCCTCTCTCGGCATCACAGACTTGGCTCATTCCTGGATCTCCTCATACCTCACTGATCGGACATTCAGCGCCTCTCATTCTTACTCCACCTTCTCCGCCGACCACTCTCTGTGGGTGTCCCCCAGAGGTCAGTCCTGGGCCCACTACTCTTCTCTCTTTACACTTTTGGCCTTGGTCAGCTCATAGCTTCACACGTCTTTCACTACCATCTATATGCTGACACACAACTCTACATCTCTGGCCCAGATGTTACCTCACTTCTCTCCCAGATCCCAGATTGTCTATCGTCCATTTCCTCCTCCTCCTCCTCCTGTCTCCTAAAACTAAATGTGGAGAAAACTGAATTCATCATCTTTCCACTGTCCCACTCCATCCCTTCACCTGATCTCTCTCTTTCTCAGTCAACAGATGTACACTCTCGCCTGTTCCACAAGTCCGCTGCCTTGGGATAATCTTCAACTCCTCTCTGTCTTTCAAACCACACATTCAAGCCCTTACCTCTGCCTGCCGCCTCCACCTGAAAAATGTCTCTCGCGTCCACTCATTCCTGAACTTCAACACTACAAATATGCTAGTCCATGCCCTTGTCATCTCCCACCTAGACTACTGCAACATCCTTCTTTGTGGCCTCCCATCTAACACTCTTGCTCCCCTTCAAACCATCCTCAACTCTGCTGCCCATCTTATCCACCTCTCTCCTCGCTACTCCGATGCCTCTCCCCTCTGCCAATCCCTTCACTGGCTACCCATTGCCCAACAAATTAATTTCAAGTTACTAACCATGACCTACAAGGCTCTCCATAACCTCTCCCCTCCATACATCTCTGCCTTAATCTCCAGATATCTCCGCTCCTCACAGGATCTTCTTCTCTGCTCTCCTCTTATCAGTTCCTCTCATAACCGTCTCCAAGTCTTCTCCCGTGCTTCTCCCACACTCTGAAATTCACTGCCCCAACACATCAGACTCTCCTCCACCTTCACCAGGTTCAAGAGCAACCTGAAAACCCATCTCTTCAGGATTGCCTATAACCTACTGCCACTGCACTACCCCACAAACATGTCTGCCCCCCCCCCCCCACCTTCTGTCTCTTTCCTCCTCCTTGTATATTGTAAGCCCTTGCGGTTCTTATCTCCCTCTATGCCAGTTGTAAGTCCTTCATCTTTATCATTGTACTTGTTTGACATATGTTATGTATGTAACCCCCCTTGAATGTACAGCGCCATGGAATCAATAGCACTTTAAAATAAATAATATTTCAAAGATAGTTCACCACAATCAGGGTATGTTCATACAGTACGCTCCGCAATACATTGTGTGTCTCGGGAGCTTGCGCTGACGAGTGTGTACTCCCGCGGCGCTGGGGACCAGCAGCCTGCCAGCCCCATAGACATGCATTACTCGTGGTGCGTATTCGCCACAAGTAATTGACATGTCACTCATCTCCCCACGCGTACAATACGATCGTATTGAACGAGCAGGGAGAGGAGGCGTAATCCATAGTTCTCTATGAGAACTATGGATTACTGTAATTTCGGCACGCATCTTGCCCGTATTAGAGGGCAAATACGTGGTGAAATGCGAAAATACACCGTGTGAACATAGCCTAAGTGAAAAAACAAATTCTTTGGCACCGAGAGCAATATCCCAAAATAAAAAACGCTGGTTCAGGAACATTTGTGTATATGACATACACAATGTGTAGTTGAAAGGTATTTCACCCCAGTAACTGTAAAATTGGAAGTATTTGGCACAGAGTGCAAATCTAGTGCTTCTGCAGAGAGATCCGTGTGCATAAGAGACACAGTGTCAAGTGGCAGAATGTAAAATGGCTGGATGGGGTGGCATAATGTGCTGCTGAAAGGCTGATTCTGCATGTATGGCGTTCATCTTTCTTTCTCCCATATAGTTTTTGCCACATGTCACGCCATGTGCTCGCGGCCATTTTAGAAAAGAGTACGATTCGTTATCATGAATCGCCAGGAAATTCTGCTTCATTTAGAATCGAATTTTTCCTAAATTCAAAACAAATTCCACTTAGTCAGATTCGATTCGCTCATCCCTAATGGTAACATTGAAGAGATATACAGTGGCCTCGCATGTGGAATCTACAACTGGCACCTGCCATAAGCAGGCTGTATTATGAGAACTCTGAACCAGACTACAAGATCTAAGTTGTTAGAAAGGGGTCTGGTGCTTTATCATACAAAATTTTTACATGATTGGTAAAGCATGTACCCAAACCGTTAGCAGTAAAAACCACCCTTCATCCCATAAACAAAAAAAGGCTCTACACCGCTCCAAGAGTGGAAAAGTAAAAAAAAAAAAAAGTTTTCGTTCTTTGTGATGCAAAGCATATTAAAAAATTAAAAAAACAAACGATAAATTTGGTATCGCCAGATTAAGATAAAATGTTTATACCAAGTGCTGAACTACGTAAATACAAACCCATATAAAAATTGCATTTTTTGTTTTTTTGCTGTCCCTATTAATTGTAAAAGGAGTTAAACAGTACCACTAAAAAAAAATTACAAATTGTCTCACAATAAACAAACCCCTAAATAGCTATATCTCTGAGGGAATAAAAGTTCTGGTCTGGTAAGGTGAGGATAAAAAAAAAAAGATAAAATTCCCCAAATTCCTACCTCATTTACGGTTTAGACTACACAGATCATTGTGTGTAAAAATAAAAGCTTTACTTTTTCCCATTAGGGTATGCTCACATGACTTATTGCAGGCGTATAGCGGCATTTACTGTGCGTGCCACTATATGCAATACGCCTGTTGCTTCAGAAGTATGTGCTGGCCAGTGCATACTTCTGAAGCACTCCCATTGGCATTCACTTTCTCCCGGTGTGTATTGTACGCCGGGGAAAACGGCAGGTAACCATAGCTCTCGGTGAGAGCTATGAATTAGTGTGTTTGCTTAATTCTGGCATATTACATGGCAGTTGTGTGCCTAAATACGCCCCGCAAATACGCTGTGTGAGCATACCCTTAGTCTCATTAAAAAAAGTCGGTCACATTTATAAGCACCTCCATACAGTGCCAATATTGGTCCCACAAAAAGTAATTTATTGACAAGCCCCGCTACAGTTATGAAAAGGGTCCCCGTCCCCTCATCCCTCCACCTATAAAACATGTCTTTATCATGAAAAAGTACTTGAGCATAAAACTATTATTTGGTATTCTTGGATTTATGTATACATTATATATTATTATACATGTATATATTATGTATACCATATGATACAAAGTGTCAAAAACCAGAGAAAGAATAGTAGTTTTGCTATACCTATAATGAATAGTGTTATGGGCAGAGTCATGTTAAATGAGACTGAGTATTGTGATCTCTGCTTAGTTGACAGGGAGCCAATAATAATGCTCTTGTTCCATTTATTTTGATCTTTGCTCTGAATCCCGTCTGCATCTTTCTGCAGTATTGATTTCCAATGGACTGTTTAGTGCAGGCATAATGAGGAACACTCCGATGATGACAGCCGGGTAGAACTGCACACAGTGGGAGGGAAGAGCACATTTTTCTACAGCAAGTGCCTGCTGCTCTGATGATCCTGTAGTGTGTCATTGCTAATTGTACATTGTCACACATCTGTACAAATGACACGTGCCAGCAAAGGAGGAGAAAGACGCTACTCATTACTTATTAATTGTCTGATTGCTAAATTTAGCTGTAGTCGAGTCATGGCTAGCTTGGGATACAATGTGCCCTGAACAATGAGGTCTGTGCTTGTTACATTTCGGGTTGGTGTGCTGTCTTTTAATTAGTGCGGCAGACTTGGTTAAAAAGAAACTAAAACTCTTTTCCTGTTTCTGTTCAGCTAGAGAAAGTGGATCTGGCATCAAGACATCACAAGGCAGGAAGCCTGGCGTGGCAGAGATGACAGAGCACTCACTTCCTGATGTCAGCACAACAAGCAACCTGACCAGGGTAGCTGGCCACCAAGCTGTGCCCGGGAAGAGCCACACAGAGGAGCAGCAGCCGATCAGCTGTGGATTGACCTTAGAATCACCCACCCAGTCCACGGGGACAGAAGGCAAGGCTAATCCTGACAGCAGCTTTCCTTCTGGGGGTGCTGGGATGAATAACAACCTCCTGCAACCTGAAGCAGCAGCATACGGCAATAATGTGTCAGAAATAGAACCACTCTCCAAGGACAGGGCAGAGGAGCAAGCTGGCAACCCAATGGTAGACACATTAATGACGGCATCTGCAGTTCATTCCGATTGTGCTTCAGAAACGCTGGATGACAGTACTGAAGGGAGTCGTTCCTTAGAATGCATGACTTTCATCCAAACTGTCCACACCGTGAGCAGCTCAGAAGAGTATTACTCAGCTGTCGGAGATGGAGATCTAAAAAGGATTAATAGTCCTGAGAGCCAAGCAGGTGAAACAGACTTTGCCCAAAAGGCAGTGCTAATCAAAAATGCCTTGAAGAACTGAACAAGTCCCAGCGGCAAGCAACAGTTGAATTTATAGCAAGTCTTCTTAACGGGGACCTGACAGATAGTGAGAATTTTCTGGCTCACTTGGACTTCCAGGAGGAGACCTATTCTGAAGAAGAAATGTCACCAAGCCCGGGGGAGTCCGTCCTGGGGGATAATCTGCTATCGCTAGATGAACTAGCAAAGAGGATAGAGATAGAGGAGGTAAGTTGTCAAGCTTGTGGGTTTATAGCTGGTTATACTGCTTATGTATTTTACGTATATCACATCAATAACCTCTTGTGCTAAGATTTAGTTTGCTTTGAAAAGTTTACAGCACGTCTTGTACTTGTTCTGTTTAACCCTACAAGCATCCCTCAGAACAATGCTGGTCATGATAAACAATGTTTCACGTTACATAAGCACATCTTTCTTCTCTCTCGTTTTCAGTGAATGCAATGAAGGCATACAGTTTTTTTTAAGTAGTCTGTTGCCTGGAATACTTGAAGTTTCTTGGAATTAGTCCTGCTGGTATAACTAATGACTGATACCATGAGCTGACATATACATGTGTGGTAGAAAGCCTAAAGAAATGTGGTGCTGCAAGAATTGGTATATCCCATGCCATTCATTAGCACACATTGACTTTATTTATTAGGAAAACACATGATTTGACAATCTCTTCCGGACTTTGGCTAACCTAGGACAATACATTTCTATACCACAATGTCTAGACATCAGTGTCTAGATATACAAGGACGAGTGGAGTATTTCTTCCCACTTAGACATATCTGCTCCATGCATTTTTCCTGCCCTGAGAAGAGATCTCCTGTTTTTGTTGGTGCTTTTCATGTTTTTCTACAGAAGATTGTGGTGTGTCTGGTATACGGATATTGAATCGGTTGGAAACCCTAGGAGATTTGAGTTTAGCAAAGTGTGAAATTGTAAATTCATTTAGGAATGAAAAGGGTCTGTATGTAACACTGTCATTTAGGCTTGATTCATGATAAGTAAAGTTATTATCTTTGTACGCAAACGGCATCTATGACATAAGCTTTAAAATTCAGCTCAAAGGTTACACTTTCAGATCTTGTACGTGAAGTACAATTACAATGATCATTTCACCAACAAAGTCATACACATTTTAGTCTATTCTTGCTCTCAGGGGCCATCCACACAACACGCAATAGCCGTTGGATTTACACACAGATTCAGGTTTTAATTACCCTAAAAAATCGACTGTAAACCACCCCCATAGAACTCAGTTGAAAAGCTGAGTTGTAGGCAACATGACTGATTTTCCTGAGGTCGTATTTCAAAACCACAGGTTTTTTTTTTAAAAAAAAACAAAAACTTAGAACAGTGTTTCTCAACTCCAGTCCTCAAGACTCACTAACAGGTCAAGTTTTTAGGATTTCCTCAGTATTGCACAGGTGATATAATTACTGTCAGTGTATTCTGTGGGATATCCTAGAAACATGACCTGTGGGTGGGTCTTGAGGACTGGAGTTGAGAAACACTGGCTTAGAACATATTCAATAATCCGCTGTATTTCAAGTTTCAAACATTTCTATGTGTGATCATCACTCAAAACCCCATATAGATGAATGGGACTGCTTTTCAAAGCTGTAAATTCGCTGGAAAAAAACAACCTCAAAATCCACAAAGTGCCATTTTCAACTGTAGAATCCACTGAAGATTTTGACCTTTTTGTGCAGACGTGCCCCAATAGTCGTTCAGACTGGCTATATGTTTTCTTAGGCCATGTTCACACGGCTTATTCTGGGACGTATTTCAGCCCGTAATTCGTGCCGTACTGTGAGAATTACGTGCTGAAATACGTCCCAGTCATTACGGTATTCCATAATGGACCTATTCAGTCCCTGTAAAAACCCTAAACACATACTGCCTAACCAATAGGGGCAGCTCCACGCAGGAACCTAGACTATACAACCCTCGCAGCGCCCTATAGTACAAATAAACAATAACCTACACAAAGAATATATGAGAACCATGCACAATCCCTTTAATCATGAGACAGGTCAATATGACCATGTATATTTTAAGCCTATAGAGCAGGGGTGTCAAACTCATTTTCACCGGGGGCCAAATCAGCCTCACGGCGTACCTTAAAGTGCTGACATAATTCATAATTTTAGAACTGTGTAAATTGAAATTCTCCTTAAATGTTACATTTGTACAGTATTACTATTATAATTAGCCCTTTGAGGGCAACCAGGAAGAATATATTGTCTCCACCCCCCCCCCCCCTTAGATAGATAGGTACATATAACCCTTGTAGGTAGATAAGTGGGTATAAAGCCCCCTGTAGATGACCGTTATATCTGTCCATGTAGGTAGATAACTATTTTTGCCCCCTGTAGCCAGGTAGTAGCCCCTTGTAGCCAGGTAATATGCCCCCCGTAGCCAGGTAATATGCCCCCTGTAGCCAGGGAGCTGCCCCACATAGCCCCCCTGTAGCCACGGATATGCCCCACATAGCCCCCCTGTAGCCACGGATATGCCCCACATAGCCCCCCTGTAACCAGGGAGATGCCCCACATAGCCCCCCTGTAACCAGGGAGATGCCCCACATAGCCCCTACCGGGTAGATGCCCACATAGCCCCGTAACCAGGGAGATGCCCCACATACCCCCCTGTAGCCCGGCAGATGCCCCACATAGTTCCCTGTAGCCTGGTAAATGTCCCATATAGCCCCTTAGCCTCGGTAGATGCCCATATAGCCCCAGTACAGGCAGATGCCCAATAGTTCGTAGGTGTAATGTCCCATAAGCCCTGTACTGCCTGGTTAGATGCCCCATATAGCCCCCCAGTAGCCAGGTAGATGCCCCCTGCAGCTAATGAATATAAAATAAAAAAAACGTACTCGCCTCCTCATGGTCCGTGCAGTGCGAGCAGGTCCGGCAGCTGGTGTACAGTGTAAGCGGCGTGACGTCATTGCGCCGCTTACGCCATCACGCAGCTCCCAGGGCTCTCCTGGGCCGGCAGAGGCTGCTGACCGGGGAGACCCAGCGTCGCAGGGGGCGTGAGTAAAGCGATGCGTCACGCCCCCTGCGATGCCGGATGTATGTACAGCACTCGCTGGGCGTTGTACATACAAAGGGAGAAGGTAGGAGGAAAACGATCCCTCCTGCCTTCTCCCTGTACCAGCAGCTGCACACTCGTTGGTAAAACGGCCATGCGGAGTCAGAGAGATCATGGGGGGCCGCGGGCCTTGTGTTTGACACCTGTGCTATGGAGTGTATACCATCTACATAGGCTGCACAGGGTAATCCATAATCCTCAGAAGTAACCTGTCATGAAGACCTATATGCCCCTCTTGGGGCGGAAGCCCTACTCTTTGGTTAGGCAGTGTTGTTTAGAATTTAGGGATTTTATAACATATGAATTCGTCCTTTGTGGTATTTTTATTGCGTCTTTGAATAAAAGTTGTATTTTATCTTGGCCTAAGGTATATATGATCTGTTTGTGGTTTTTCCCAGATAATAATGGTGTATCATTGGGTGGAACAATTATTTTGGTTGAAATTGCTCATTTTTACTTAACGTTTGCCTGTGTGCGTGGGCACCTTTTTATTAAGTAACGGTACTAGGAGTGTCTGCTGGTACTACGATCTATGCAGATACCCAAGCTGCATTTCTGGATCACTGCCCATTTGCTGAACAAATATGGAAAAACCAGCACAACATTTAACCCAAGGAGACTGTCACATCTACTGTGGATTATGGCTGAAAGTCAGGTGAATGGAGAACTGAGTCGGGCCAAGTTACTGTAAAGCCTTTTTGCATACCATCATTATGACATATGATTGGTGGTTTGAAAAAAATGTGGCGGAGGGTATGAAAAATGTTTCAATTCAAATGAATTTTGCAGCAAGACTGTGGCCTAGCTTTTGGCTTTTACTAGAGAGCTGCTCTGTGTAAAAGCATCAAGGCCTCTTGTACAGGTTATGGTATAATATGCCTGTCTCTCTGCAAAAAATGACAAATGTTTTACAGTATCAGAAATTTTAGCAAATAGAATTTCTTCGGCTTACTTGACGATACACATTAAGCTGCATTCACATCTTCTTATTTTTAGTTTCCATCTAGTCTATATTTCGGGAAATGCTCCTATTTGTCAGGGTATCAGTTACCTATAAACTATTATGGTGTCGGAACTGATTCCATAGTAGCTTGTGGGTGACAGATGCCACTGTTTAGGATCCATCACACTTCGGTTATTACAACCTGCGTTTATTGAATAGGACATGGAAATCTATGGAAACCTCATGACCTGTTCATTAAATGGATGCCTGTGACATGCTATACAGTGGCATTCGTAGCTAGCTAGATTGGTATATGGAATAGTATCCTATTGTACACTTTTTTTTTTCCTGTATACTGGCCCATTATTTACCAAAAGGACATTCTTTTGGCCTCTATATTTGGCGTATATAAATGTATAGCCACATTGTAGCATATCTAGTGAAGGCTTTTGTAGCATACACACTAAACCTAGATAAATAGCATGATATGAAACGTTATTTCCAGTTATGTTTTGTTGATTACTGCAACAATCTTAGAGCAGTTTAAAGTTGATCAGTTAATTAACGCAACAGAGTTTAATGAGGAATTCAATGCGAATTCCACTTTAAAAATCCTCATGCAATCCGACGGTCATTCACTTAAATGACCAGTCTGTGCTTTAATTCACGAAGTGAACAACCGCGTGGATTTTCTACACCACAGATTTAAAATCCGTGGCAAAAAAGTATTAATTTAACTTAAACTTAGCTGCAGTATTATTAAAACTGATGTGAATTCTTGCCCTTGAAATGCTCAACTCGATGTAAACATTGACATCCATTAGAATGGAGCCGTCAGGCGAGATGTTTTTACCTTCTTTTTCCCATTTCTTTATTATGCATTGTATTTAATTGAATATTTTTTAATACTTTCAGTAAAAACAGATTTGAAAATGAAAATCCAGAAATCCGAGATGTTGTCTCGAATTTTGCCAAGGAAGCCACATCAGACTTTTTATGTCCAAAGTGTGAATATACCCTATAGGTAAATTCACAGGCTCAGGTAAAATCCTCAGTGAATTACAGAACCAGACAAGTTGGTATGATATCCGACAGGTCATTCTCGTGCTGTGGAAATTTTCCCTATTTGACTTGCACTGAGGATTTTAAAACTCTGACTTGTATATCTCTGTTATGGATTATGACCATGGACATAACTTTTTGTAATATAGAAGGAGTGGAATCCGAATGTGGATTTGCAGCAAAATCTCTGGAGGATTTGCACAAGGTATAAACCTAACATTAAGAAATAGGAATTAAAGGGGTTGTCTCACTACAAGGATTGCCTTCTGTGTTAAAGATCTTGCAAAAACAAGTCACTTTGCAATATATGTCCATTACCGGTGTCTTACCTTATCCTAGATATTCCCTCTTGTATGGGCTGCATCAGCTCCTCAGGTTGCTATAGCTACAGACCTGTTTGATCTCTACTGATAGGCTTCCAGCACTGGTCACTATAGCTACAGACCTGTTTGATCTCTCTTGATAGGCTGCCGGCGCTGGTCGCTATATCTGCAGACCTGTTTTGCCTTTCCTGATAGGCTGCCAGAGCTGGTTGCTACAGCTCCAGACCTGTTCGATCTCTCCTGATAGGCTGCCAGCACTGGTCGCTATAGCTACAGACCAGGTGTCCTCAGCAGCCCATCACTGCATGCCAGTAGTAACCAGTAAAGCCAGTAAACACGCCTCTTAATTTAAAAGTGAAACCAAGAAAACAGGATGAGGTAAGATTATTATTTATTTTAGAGCGCCATTGATTGCAGGGCGCTGAACAAGGGGGTTACATACATAACATAAGTCAAACAAGTACAATGGTGACAATATGTGACTAACAACTGGTACAGAGGGAAAGAGAACCCTGTCCATGAAGGCTTACAATCTACAAGGAAGGGGGAATAAGACAGGAGGTGAGGGGCAGACATGTTTGTGGGGTGTAGGGTCAGCAGGGTTATTGTAGGTTATAGGCTATCCTGAAGAGATGGGTTTTCAGGTTGTGTTTGAAGCTAGTCAGGGTGGAAGAGAGTCTGATGTTTTGGGGCAGTGAGCTCCAGAGTATGGGGGAAGCACGAGAGAAGTCTTGGAAACGGTTGTGTGAGGAACTGATAAGAGGAGAGCAGAGAAGCAGGTCCTGTGAGGAGCGGAGATTGCGTGAGGGGAGATATCTGGAGATTAAGGCAGAGATGTATGGAGGGGAGAGGTTATGGAGATCCTTGGGGTCTTTGGTTAGTAACTTGAAATTGATTCGCTGGCAATGGGTACCCAAAGTGAAGGGTTTGGGCAGAGGGAGAGGCAGAGGAGTAGCTAGGAGAGAGGTGAATCAGACGGGCAGCAGAGTTAAGGATGGATTGAAGGGAAGCAAGAGTGCTAGACGGGAGGCCACAGAGAAGGATGTTGCAGTAGTCTAGACGGGAGATGAAAAGGGCATGGACCAGCATTTTTGTAGTACCAGGGTTAAGGGATAAGCGAAATTTGTGAAATATTCATTAATCAATGTAGTGAGACAACCCCTTTTAAGTGTTATACTCAGACAGGTTCACTTTAAACTTTTCAGAAATTTAAGTGGCGGTCTAAAACAAGGCAGATACAGCTTAAGTCATACCTTGAGTTTTACCATTCTTATCCCAGTGGAAAGATATGTAAACCTGAACACTTCCAATGTAACAGCATCGCCTACACACTGGACTGCAAATAGATTATTATAACATTAAGAACAACTATCCCTTTGTCGTGACAGGATTCAATCCATATTTGGTACATAATATACAACGCTGAAACATAACATTAAAGCCTATTATGGTGTAGCCCCCTTCATGGCACTAGAGCAGCTCAGACCAGTCGAGGCATGGACCCCATAAGACATCATATTAATGTGTTCTGTGGTGTCTGGAACCAAGACATTGGCAGCAGCTCCTTTAAGTCCATTGAGTTGTTCGATGGGGGCTCCATGGATTAGATTTGTTTTTTCTAGTAAAGCCCACATATTGAAATATAGCTTATATAAACAGTTTGAATTCTTTGTGATGTGTTCTCCTCCTGAATGTGACCACTACTATTAGTGAATGCTGTTACTATGAAGAGATGTACTTGGTCTGCAACAATGTTTGGGTAGTGGGTAAGTAACATCCATATAAATGTCAGGACCACAAGTTTCCCTGCAGAATGTTGCTTAGAGTGCTTACACTGCCTCCTCATCCATGGTGCAGGTCTTTATTACTATAACATATAAGTAGACGGACAGTAGTGAGCCTAGACTAAGGGCCAAGTTGGCCCGAAACGCGTCAGCTGGTCACCCCTCTGATCCTTGCTTTTTGCACACGTTGTCGTTTGTGGCTTTCTCGTGGTTTTTACATTGTTATACTTGGAATAAAGGCGTTTAGCATTTTTACATATTCCTTCTGGTGCCAATCCATCTCTGCTTTCTTGGACAGTAGTGAATACATAGCAAGTTGTGTCATGCTTTTTGCATGTGACAACCTAACATTCAGTACATTTTTCTATGACGTGGATTGTTATTGTAGCACTTTGCTGGTACTCTAGTGTTCATTCAAGCAGTGATGATCAGCACAAGCAAAAGGACGGCAGTTCTACTGAAGAGATACTAGAGTGAAGTGATGTGATCCCATGTGCACACAATGTCTTGACCTAGGAATGTGCTTATGTAATGCAGTTATATACTCAATGTCTTGTAAGGCTGTCTGATCATTATTCCACATGTCACTGTCATAAATCTGTTCTAACTTGTCTGTTGTAGTCTAATAACCATATAATTATAATTTGCATACTTTTTGCCTGGTCTTGTTATTTGTAGGGTAAGGTCACATCCTCCTTTCAAATGATGTTTACAGGGATAGACATCACTCCTAATAAGTGACGCAGTAAAACCTATTGCCAGGACATCTTGCTTTATCTTGCTTTTTCAGATTTGTTACTATATATATATAAAATATATATTTTTATATATATATATATATTTTATATAATATATATATATATATATATAAATATAATATATAAAATATATAAAATAGATAGAGAGATAGATAAGATATAAATATTAAAATAGATAGATATGATATATAAAGATAGATAGGGTAGAAGATAGATAGATATAGATATATTTATATTGAATAGATTGATATGATATAGATATATATAAATATATAATAGATTGATATAGATTATATTATAAATATATATAAGATATAGATATAGTATATATTATTTTTATATATATAATTATATATATATATAATAAATATTATATAATATAGTAGATATATATTCGTAACAAATCTGAAAAAGCAAGAAGTCCTGGCAATATATACACACGCACACCGTATCTTACAAGACTGAGTACACTCCTCTCATTTTTATAAGTATTGTATTCTACCTTTTCATGGGACAACACTGAAGATTTGACACTTTGAAACGATGTAAAGTAGTCAGTGTACAGCTTGTATAACAGTGTAAATTTGGTGTGCATTGAAAATGATTTAACACACAGCCCTCAATGTGTAAATTGCTGGCAGCAAAACTGAGTACACCCGTAAGTGAAAATGGATAAATTGTGCCCAATATGCCATTTTTCCTCCATGATGTCATGTGACTCGTTAGTGTTACAAGGTCTCAAGTGTTAATGGGGAGCAGGTGTTTTAGATTTGGTTTTATCGCTTTCACACTCTCTCATACTGGTCACTGGAAGTTCAACATGGCACCTCATGGCAAAGAACTCTGAGCATCTGAAACAAAGAATTGTTGCTCTACTTAAGGATGGCTTAGGCTATAAGTATATTGCCAGTACGCTGAAAATGAGCTGTAGCACTGTTGTCAAGACCACACAGCAATTTAATAAGACACGTTACACTCAGAACAGGTCTTGCCATGTTGAGTGCACATGCTCAGAGTCCTATCCAGAGATGGTCTTTTAAAAATAGACACTAGTGCTCAGAGATAAAAGGGGTGAGGGTTCAGCTTGTCAGTGCCCAGATCATACAACGCACACTGCATCAAATTGGTTTGCATGGCTTTCGTCTCAGAAGAAAGCCTCTTCTAAAGATGATGCACAAGAAAGCCTGCAAAAAGTTTGCTGATAACAAGCAGACTAAGGACATGGATTACTGGAACCATGTTCTGTTATCTGATGAGACCAAGATAAACTTATTTGGTGCAGATGGTATCAAACATGTGCAGCAACCAGGTGAGGAGTACAAAGACAAGTGTGTCTTTCCTACAGTCAAGCATGGTGGTGGGAGTGTCATGGTTTGGGACTGCATGAGCGCTGCTGGCTGCGGAGAGCTAAGGTTCATTGAGGGAATCATGAATGCCAACATGTACTGTGGCATACAGAAGAAGAGCACGATCCCCTCTCTTTGGAAACTGGGCTGCAGGGCAGTATTCCAACATAACAACCCGAAACACACCTCTAAGACAACCACTGCCTTGCTAAAGAAAAGGAGGGTAAAGGTGCTGGACTGGTCAAGCATGTCTCCAGACCTATTTCCTATTGAGCATCTGTGGGGCATCCTCCAATGGAATGTGGATGAGCGCAAGGTCTCTAACATTCACCAGCTCATTGATGTCTTCGTGGAGGAGTTGTAGAGGATGTCAGTGGCTGCAACCTGTGAACCCTTTATGCCAGCCCAAAAAAGAGTTTAAGGCAGTGCTGAAATTGGGGCCAAGAAATAATTGACTTTTTAGCCGATTTGTCCTTTTCACTTAGGGGTTACCCCACTTTTGTTGCCAGCGGTTTTAGAAAAAAGCTGACACTCACGCATTACTTGGGTCAAATGTCTATCCTCATGTTGCCCATGATATAATGCAATATTTACAAAAATGTGAGGGTATACTCACTTTTGTGAAATATTGTATATATTACCATGTAAAAATATAAAGCCCCATAAAGACTTAGGGGGACATGTATGAATGGGGCTGAGCCAGAAGTCTGGCGCATTTTCAGCCAGACATCAGGCACAGCCCCGTTCACATAAGCGCAAATCCTCCCGAATGCCATGATCAGCCTCATTACAGAGCACCCGCGGCACTTTAAAAATTTTTTTCCCTGTTTTCGGGGGGCGTCGGGGCGGGGCGCATGCTTGTACAGCAATTTAGGCGAAATCGCGGAATAGGTAAAGCGGGTTAAAAAATCTGCGCATTCCAACCATTAGAATGCACATAAAAAATTTGGCGTTTAAACACCAAATTTCTACATTTTGGGGCTCTTTGTTATAAAGATAATATACGTTATTTTAAAAAATTTGTATTTACACTTTTGAACATCTGAGAAGTCATTAAAGGGGTGTTCCCATCTTTCACCTGAATATGGGTTTGGATTTAAAGTATGAGGTGCAGGTCCCAAAAATCTCTGTACAGAATGGAGAATCTGTTGCTTTCACACAACTCGTCATTGTGTTCATTTTATGTGCAGTTTTAAAGCACTGCTCGCTGTACTCAGAATTCCCGTAGAAAAGAAAACAAAAAGATATTCTTTGAAGACTTTTAAGGGGCCCTTTTACAAATCGGTGCGGGTTTCCCTATGAAATTTGTGTGAGATAGGAACATGTCTTTAAAGCCGGTTACAAGAAAACTTCAATAGCGCTTTGTGAGCTGGGACTTGGTTATTTCCCGAAAAAAATGGGTTTGCAGGCCCTACATGGGAAAATTGAGATTTCATTTGTTCTCCACTTAAGGGGGTGTCCCATCTTTGTGTTTCACGAGCCTGTCTTCCAGTCCGCTTTAGGCTCTCGTTCCTTCGATGTGGGGGTTTACAGCAGTGACTGGCATATTAGCTCTGTTATTTCGAGCTAAGCCTGTTAGAGGGACATTTGTAATGAAGGGCTTTTGATTGCGTTCCAGATTGCTACAGAGATCTAAAGGGTTCGAGTTTCAGTAAGAAAAAAACAAGCTTCTTTGTTGTTAATAAGAAACCTCATGGAGTAACATCAACATCCCCCATTCCGACCAGGGCTTCTAGAGCACAGAGGTAGTCCATAACCTAGGAAAGCTTATGTATACAAACTGGAGCTGAGAACTGCTCTAACTTTGAAAAGGGTCAAAAATTAAAGCAGGTTTTTTTGTCTTTATATATAAAGTTAAAACTCAATTGATGGAAATTTTGTTGTGCAAATCCAAAGGGGCTTTATTTCCTCCAAGATGGTGTCTCAGTTCAGAGACACACAAATGCCATCTTCTGCAATATCTCAATGGAAAAGGTCTCATTGGCAGACTCCTTTTACCAGGGCTACCATCAGGAATGCCAGGAGTCCATACACACCAGCAGATGGGCTCCCCCTTCAGTACCAGTTACTCTTGTGCACCATTTTCAGAGGGCCTCTTTTTAAAAACATTTCATCAGGACCCCTGCAAGCTGTACTTCCTAAGACGTCTGATCTAAAGGTCCAAAATTAACTATTTAAAAAACCGCCCAAAATTTCTAGTTTTGGGGCTTTTAAAATAGCAGACCACATATGCCCCTTCATGAGAGTTGCAAACTTCCCTGCAGTCCTATCGTACTGAAACCTTGAAGAGCTACATATCCAAGAGGTCAGGGTACCCATTTTGAAAGGCCTTTTTTCATTGATTTGGTGTCTTAAACTGAGGCAGGTTATTAGAATAGAGAGGGTGAAGATTTTTTTCCTTCCTGGCTTTAATATGAAGTCTGTTTAAAAGTTTGACTAGGCTTTTCTCTGTCAAACACAGCCACTTTCTTCAGCTATTGGGGAAAATGGTACAAGCCGTGACATTTTACACCAATCTTGGTGAAAATCTCTTAAAGAGGTTGTACAATAGTTTTATTAACAATGATCTGCTGCTCTAGGACCCTAAAACAGAAAAATCCCTCCCCTTTAAAACCTGTCCTGTACCAGCAGTGCCGCCGAATGAACGGCACATAACCACTGAGGTCCGTGATTGGCTGCAGTGTCAGGTGACTTGTAAGGGTATGTTCACACGGCATCTTTGACTCTATGTAACATACAGCTTTTAGCTGCGTGTTTGGATCCGTCTGTCGTTTCCCGCTAACAAATAGCAATGTGCTTTTACATTGCTTTTAATATGAGACCCGCATTGGCGTTCACACGAGTGATCGCCGATGCGTGTCTCACAGCGTCTTAAGGATCCGTTCCAAGAATTGACCTGTCATTTCTTGTTCCGAAAGACGCAGCAGGAGCCCTATTTAAAATGATAGGGTGCGATCCTGCTGCGTACAACACGCAGCCAAACACGCAGCTGGATCATGTTGGATCTGTTTTAGATCCGAAAGACGCTGCATTTTTGGATGTGCTCTTCGGATCCAACACGGATCCAAAAACGCCATAAAGTGATCATAATCTGTGGATAGCAGCATCAGTGCTGAAACGGAGCAGAGTTTCAAAGTGAGTTAAAGGGAATCTATCATTAATATTTTTTATTTCCTAATTAAAACCAGTTACTGATACGTATTCTTTTCTTTTTAGCTGTTTTTATTTTCTTATTGTAGATTTTTTTTAAATCTGTTTTCTGTATATGATTATAGGGGCAGCCATCTTTCCCAAGCTGCTTTTAACAGCATTTAGGCAGATGCCTTACAGCAGCTACATGGGCAGAGGAGCCTGTGAACAGGCGGTTTCTAGGCATGCTTTGTGACCTGGGAAGAAGTCGGGGATTGAGGTTTCTATGACCATCTCCTATCATGAATGGTGGAACCTGTGTTATCTAAACACATTGGTGTCGTCTTTCAGTGTAAACCTGTCAGCACTGATAATGAGGAGACTGCTAAAAAGATTTCTCTGATAACGAAAATAGAAAAAAAAAAATGAAAAATTCTTAAAAAATAAGTAACATAAAAAACGTGGTTTAAACAATAATCCGTTATCTGATTACACTTACCCTTTAAGGTTTTCTATCACCACTGTGGAAAGACAAAAAATACAATAAAAATGTGTATTACTTCCTATACATATGAAATGCCTTTTGATCGGCGTAGCTGTCAGCAGAATTCAAGTTGCCATAAAACTGCGTGTCCTTTCCAATATGTCTGAGGTCTGCGAGTTATTACTGGAAACTTCCACAGTGAAGTACTAATATTATTTTATTAAGCAATTACTATGTGTGCATTGGACCTTCAGAATATTAGGTGACTTCTGTTTGTCTGTATATTGCATGGTTTATTTTGTCTTCTACAGAGGTTAAAGTTTATCAAGATCAAGCTATAAAGATTTCACTATTAGGCCTTGTTCACACAGTGGAATTTTACACAGATTTGGTTTGCATTCTTATTAAATTTTAAAAAGCTTGTACAACTATTCTTTTGTTAGACAATTGCTGCCATCCTCAAATAAAACTTCTACTCCCCTGGTATCCAGTGCTGCGCAGTCCTCACTTTCTGCTGGTCTTCTGGTTTCTTCCGGTCGGTCTCCTTTCAGACAGGACTGCACCGCTGCATCCACTGTTTGGCTGCACCAGTCCTGTGCCATTGGCTGACATTACGGTTCTGAAGTAAGTGTTCCAAACAGTGATGTCAGCTGATATCCTGTTGAGATCAAGACCGGAAGAAAACAGAAGAGCAGCAGAGAGTGGAGACGAGACCACGATGAATCAAAGGTGAGAGGAGAGGCGAGTAAAAACATTTTTACTTTTAACCCTGCAGCAGTAGCCTATTCAAATATTAGAGAATTCCTTTAAAGGGAATCTACATCATATGAAGCCCGTGCTTATTGACGCGTTGCCATATTGGGCAGACCCATTCGATATGGCTGATCTGCATCCAAAACCAGTAAAAAAAAAATCCTAGGGTATCACTGTGCATTCAGCTGTGGATTTTTTTTTAGATGGAAACTAACAAGGCCTTAAAAATTCAAGTGCTAAGCTAAACTAAAAATACTGAAGTTGCAGATCATAACGTTGATATCTTGTAGAGATTAGCATTGTAACGTGTGGTATGTGGTGCTAGGGCTGTTATTCTGTGCTGTGTTTATTCATGGTGTGCCCTCGGCTGATGGGCTCAGATTCACAGTAACATATTGCTCATTGTTTCATCATGTATATGTAATTAGTAGTGAGGCACTGCAGCAACCTTTAATTGTTTGCAGGGTAATATGACTTGGAGGTCAGTGTTCTTTTTTTCTTAATAGTTTAATTTACTAAAGTGAGAACTAAAGTAGATCTGATATATTGTTGAGTAGTCCCTCTGCTTCTGGCAGGATTTGCTTCCAGCCTTATGTATATTTGGGCTGTTAGGCCTGCTCAAGTTCTCATGTGTTGCAAGAAATTGTCCCCTTCGGTTTGTGGCAGCCTCTAGTCTCTGCAGAACGTTTAGCTGACAATTATTGAATATTTGTGGCAAGCAAGAGTAAACCCATCAGAGGAAAGAATCATCTCTGGTTATGGAACGTGTTTTTCTGATTTCCCTCCCCTGGGGTGTGCGTCCATTTTGGACCATACTTATACATGGATATTGCATGGAAAAAACGTATGGCTATGCTTATGTAGCCTATGGCACCAGTTGTTCAGAATTCATTTTGCTTCATGATGATTAGAGACAGAACAACCTTTAGTAAATCATCTTGGAAACAGATTCTTTAGTATGGTAAATGCTGTCTTGAAATCCCAGAATAAGATTAGACAGTAAAAAATAATGCGCCAGACTCAAGCCACAATACAGACTGCTTTCAGATGGCTTATGTATAAAGCTGTATAGCTAAGTGGATTGGATTCAGAATAAACCATGGAATCCATTCCTTTTTATTTATTTCTATATTTATTTTGTCTGGGAAAGGTTAAGTTGCTGTATTGTGATTTGAATTGAATGCTGTTTTTGTGACAATATGTGTAACTCCCATATAAAGCTGTATTATCATAAATGGGAAGCAGAAGTGGCGTAGTCGTTTTCTAAAGAAGAATGGTGGAAAGCGGCGGCTTCGGTTTTGAAGCATTCAAATTGCATTAACCACTTAGCACTGTCGAGGAAAATGCATCTCCGATGGTACCTTACTCCAGGCCGCACTGCCCATATGTTCCCAGGTGCCTCTAAAATGTGTTGGAGACAATGTGGTCAACTGGGTCCCTGTCACATATGTGGTGGTCTTGTCCTATAACTAAACTACTATGGTCTAAGGTCGAACAACTCCTACAGAAATTGTTCCATCCAAAGTTTAACCTTTCTCAAGAACTAGCTCTATTGGATATTTCATTACCCGATATACCCCATTCTCACCAAACAGTAATCCAACACATTCTTATAGCTGCCCGACTAACCATGGCTCATCACTGGAAGTCCTCTTCTCCTCCTTTAAATGTTACAGAGGTCATCAACAGAGTCAACATACAATTCCATAGTGAGACATGTTTGTTAATCCCGCCTCATGTGGTTCCTAAGCGGTTAGACGGATGGCTGATCTGTCCCACCTCGACATACGCTAAATCACTGTTCCATATTGTATTCTTTTCTATGATAATGTACCCTATTTTATTTCCTATGTTATGATCGTGCATTTAAGGATGGAAAACTATATTTACTTCATGTGAACACTTTCATAGTTTGCTCACCATTGCTTTGGCCTGTACATGGCTTGTTCTTTTACTGGTTTGTTTTTCAATGTTTGTTTATGTTTTCTCTTATCTTTGTCATTTTAAAACTTCAATAAAGATTTAATGATTAAAAAAAAAAGCTGTATTATCAAAGCCGCCTTAGGATGTTGTTGGAGATGGCAGGAGAATAAGAATATTTGATAAGAGGGGAGTCTGGAAAACCTCTAGATTTTTGTGGTCATTGTCGCAGACAGCTTATTAGTTTTGTGTTTTTACATGTCTTTTGAGTAAGGTGGTTGCTCCCCAAAAATATTTCAAAATAGCCCCCAACCGTATAATGGAACAAGGAAAATGATTTTTAATTCACGGAGTTGAAGCTCTGAATGTCGTTTTAGACTTTGTTTAATCCAGGCAGCAAATGACCATAGCAGCAAATCGGTGACCTTCGTGCTCATGCACCGCGACATCAGCGCCCACACATTGTTCACAAGCTAAGTGGTGAGGTCCGTAAAATGGCACAATATCATGGGGGCTACTGATCGGGGTTGGCCTGTGACTGCTGCAGCCAGGACAAGCAATCACCAGAGTGACAGCCAGGGCAACTTTCAGTTAACTGCCATGTGAGTGCTGTAATAGGTCGACATTGACAAGTTTTTTTTATTTTGAACAGATTTGACAAATGGGACAGATCACCTTTTTATGGCGTTCAGGGGCAGTGAAGATAAAGGAACTATTAAGAGCCACCCAGAGATTATCCTAATAAATACATTTATATAATGTCATTTAGCCTCATATCCTACTTAGCATGTCTTCTGTAGTATCTGTACTGTAAGCGTTTTGAATAACCATGTTCACACCATGGGATTTTCACTTTTTGCAGCAGATTTAGCCATTATTTTGAACACTGTTCATGAGCTTTGCCAACCAGCCTCCACCACGCTCCTTTCTGTGTAGATATACAGACTGGTATCTAGGCGGATACACACCGCAGCCTGGCGATCACCACCTAAGGCTATACTGCGCTCTAATACGAGCGAAATGCGCCCCAATCATTACGGTAATCCACAGTTCTCATAGAACTATGGATTACACCTTCTGTCCTGGGCGTACAATACAGTACAATATCGTATTGTACGCGCGAGTAATGCATGTCTATGGGTCCGCCACCTTCCCCCACTCCTCCGCGTCGCGGGAGTACGTGCCGATCAGCATGAACCCCGAACACCCAGCTTAATTGCGGGTCATACTGTACACCCCGCAATTAAGCCGTGTGAACATACCCTAAGGGGGCCCTGATGTAACTATGAATCTGCTGTATTCTTTCAGTGCTCCTGCAGTAGTTTGTTACCTTAAAGGGGTTTTGCCACAATCTCATTTCATACCTCCTGCATCCAGCTCTTCAGCTCTGTGTGCTCAGAAGGGGACATGTGTGATTTGTTTGAATTGCATATCATGTGACACTGCAGGATGACATCACCAGGCCTTTCCTCTCTGTAGTCAAAGAAAGATCTTTTTATGTAAAGCATTGTGAGTAGCTGAGAGGTAAAGTTTTTGCCTCCAGGCACAAGGGTCCTCGGTTTAAATCCCTGCAGGAACCAAACCTGTGTTTTTTTTATTTTCTCTTTATCAATGCACATACCTCATTGAGGTTTCTTTTTTATTTACTCGCACTGTTTGACTAATTACTAAGGAGAACAGAAGACGGGAGTAAAGTGACAGCACCCGGGGTTTGAACACTCAGTAGCTGCCTGAGAGGAGAGGTGATGTCTGAGCATGTGCGACCAGGAGTGAGGAGCTCTCCGCCCCATCGTATCCCCTGGAGACGAGCTGTAAACAATGGATCACTAAAGGAGCAGCTAAAATAAAAACGGTCCAGAATTTTTAACAAAGATGAATGGTGAAAATGTTTTTCATTTGCAAGCTTCCCACATCAATTTTACTTAGTGGCAAAACCCCTTTAACATAGGAAAGCATATGAAGCTGGCAGATCCACTTTGGTTTCATACAATAAAATTTTAGTTACAGTCAATCTCAAAAATGTCTTATCTGTAGGAAAATGTGTTATCGATGTTCTGTGTGCAGAAGGAGTGGCACTACCCTGTGAACACATAATACAAGCGCAGGCTTCACACTAATATTTTCACTTTAGAGCTCTTTGAAGTGAAGTGCCAAGTTTTTGATGCCAGAAGAGTACCATGGTCATATATTATATACGATATTTTGTTTTGCAAAATACACTACACTGAAATACGTTACAGGTATAGTATCTCACAAAACTCAGGGTTTCCTAAAGTGAATCCATACATCCATTTTGAGCTTAACACATCAGCAGCATCTCTACTCATGGATTCTAGAATGACTATTCTTTGGCCATGTATACAAAGTGATGTGAACATGTTTATATGAGTAAAAAGCAGATAAAATGGTAAAAGAGAAAGTGAAGGTACTTTTTACCCCTATAACAAAGGAATACATTGGAAGTTCTTCTGTAAAACTATTAACTTTATTCTTCAAGTAAAAGAAACTTAAAAACTAATGCATCATGACCTTTAGGCGTTTCAGACCTGAGCACGGTCCTTGCTGTGAATAAGGACTGAGCTGAGGTCTAAAATGCGTCAGCGTCATGATGCATTAGTTTTTATCTTTTAATGGAAGAATTAAGTTTATAGTTTTAAAGAAGACTTTCCTTCTTTATGTGGATTATACCACTGCTGACAGACGACAGCTTATCAGACATTTGTCTGCTTCTATGGACTGTATTTGAAAAGCCATGAAATCCATTGGGGTCTTAAGCATCAAGACGCACAAGCAGCCCATGTGTTTTTTTCCGTTGGCTAGTTCTGTTTAGATGCAGTGACTGACAGCTTTCCATGTGCCTGTGTACAGAGCAAACTGTCAATCATTGTATGTGGGCAGAGTAAGACTATGTCTACACAGCATGGGATTCTTGTCGGATTTTCGATGGATTCAGTATTTAGAATCTGCCGAAAATCTGACTGCACCCAGTGCTGGGTGGACAGCAATGAAAAGTCTGTGCTGTAGTCTACACAGCGCCGACTTTCCGGTCACTTGTGAAATCTGCCAGATTATAAAATGTGCTGTATCTTCTACCAGATTGCTGTGGGATTCCCATACATTCAATTTATGGGGCCATCAGCATATCCGAAAACCGACTGTGGTTTTCAGTGCAAATGCTGTCGGATTTTGGACGGCATTTTAACATAGTTATGTAGAGACAGCCTAAGATGGACGTAAACTGTCTCTTAAGAAGTCATATCAGTTTTTCAGCTTTTCTCTCTTGACCGCTTCCTGCTCTCAGATAGGTAGTCTTAACCCCTTAAGGACCCAGCCAATTTTGGCCTTCCTGACACAGCCCTATTTTTGAAATCTGGCATGTCACTTTGTGCGAATAACTTTTTGACACTTTTACCTATCCATGTGATTCAGAGACTGTTTTCTCATGACACATTGTGCTTTACGTTAGTAAGAAACTTTTATCCATACAATCCTTGTTTTTTGTGAAAAATATCAAAATTTCATGAAAAATTTGAAAAATCTGTGATTTTGAAAGTTCAAAAATTTCTGTGTGCAAGACAGATAATTATTCACCACAAAATAGTTTATAACTAGCATCTACCATATGTCCACTATAGGTTGGCATAATTTTTTAAATGTCCTATTTTTTTTTTATGACATTAGAGGGCTTAGAAATTTTGTAGTAATTTCTCACATTTTCACGAAAATGTGCAATATACATTTTTTTAGGGACCATTCCGGTTCTGATGGGGCTTTGAAGGGCCTGTATGTTAGATACCCCCATAAATGACGCCTTCTAAGAAACTAGACCCCTTAAAGTATTTACAACAGTGTTTAGGAAGTTTGTTAACCCTTTAGGTATTTCACAGAAATTAAAGCAAAGTGGAGGTGAAATTTCAAAATTTCACTATTTTTGCAGATTTTCAATATTTATCCATTATTCACTGGAATACGGTAAATGTGACTAGGTAAATGCAATGTAATATCATTTCCCCCAGGTCTGCCGTTTTTAGAGATATCCCATATGTGGCCCATGTGCATTATTTGGCTCAACCATAAGCCCCAGAATAGGAGGAGCACCTACTATACTCTGAGGTCTCATTTTCAATGCAATTTTATTTAGGCGCCATTTCAGGTTTGAGGAGGCCCTAAGGTGCTAAAACTTAATAAAAACCCCTAAAAAGACCCCATATTGGAAACTACACCCCTTAAGGTATATATACAGGTGTGTAGGGAGTATATCGACCCCACAGGTGAATCACAAAATTTTTTTAGCATTAGGCTGTGAAAATTAAAAAAAAAAAATTTTCAATAATCTGCAATTTTAGCTTAAAATGTTTCATATTTACAAGGAATCCTGGAAAAAAGAACCCCAAAACTTTGTTAAGCAATTTCTTCCAAGTTCGGCAATACCCTACATGTGGGTGTAAACTGCTGTTTGGCTTTTGGAACGCAGATTTTGGTGGGGCCATGTCGCATTTGCAAAGCCCCCAAAGTAGCAGAACAGGTGAAACATTCCAGAAGTCGCCCCATTTTAGATTCAACACCCCTCATGGATCTCATATAGGGGTGTATTGTGCATTTTGGGCACACAGGTGTTCCATCGTTTTTTTTTATCATTGGACCATGAAAATGGGAGGGGGGGTGGAAACGCAATTCTACCATTGTTTTTTGGGCTTCAATTTTACAGCGTTTGCCGTGATGTGTATTTGTAGGGTATTTTTACATTACTTATTTATAGGGCAGGTCGTTACGCACGCGGCGATACCAAATATGGGTACTTTTTTGATCTTTTTTGGGGCGATTGGCGTTTGTAAAGGGAAAAGGCGGTGTACATGTTTTTTATTTTATTTTTCGTGTTGTGTTTTACTTGTCTTTCACTTTTTTTACTTTTTTTTTTACTTTTTCACATTTTTTTTTACTTTTCCCCATAGGGGATTTGAATGAGAGATCTCTAGATCTCTCATTCAATAGGAATCAATGCCCGGCATCGTGACGTCACAGACAACCCGGAAGGTATTCTATGCCTTCCGTGCTGTCTGTCAGCACACAGCAGCCGCACGATCGTGCGCTGCTGTCGCCGACAGAGACGCAGGAGGAGCGATCTCCTCCTGCGTCTCTTAGTTATTGTGACCCGATGGTTGCGATAATTAAGGGGTTAACAGGCACCCCCCAGAGTGATCGCGGGTCGGGGCCGACGCTGCGGGATGTCAGCTGTAATATACAGCGGACACCCCGTGCCGATCGCGCAAACTCTGCTTTAGAGTTCGTGCGATCCTCAGGACGTATCCATACGTCCAAGGTCGTGAAGGGGTTAATGTTCACACTGCATTTTGAATACATTTTTGGATCCCAAAAAAATATTCAAAAGTGCTGCTTAAAACGCATCCAATGCATACCCAAAGTGTGTTACAAGTTTGGATACGTTTTCTGTGCAGCAGAAACACACCCTATAGTTTTAAATAGGGTGTCTGCTGAGTCAAACAGAACAAGAATTGACATGTCTTTGAACAGATCTGGAAGATGCATCCGAAAGACGCATGTAAAACACGTATTGTCTGAACACTGATGTGTGTTTTACATTGAAAGCAATCACACTGCATATTGTTAGATGTGTGTTTGGGCCCTAAACACAGATACAAACACGCATCTAAGAAACGCCTTGTGAACATCCCCTAAACTGCCTGACCGGTTTGATTTCAGGGGTTAAAGCTTCAGTTGTGTGCTTTGTACGGATTTCTCTACTTTAGACTTCATAGCAACTACTTTACTTTTTAGATTGGTGACTATAATATCAAGATAGTGCACTTGTGAACAGGAAACATGAGAAGACTGTAGAGGAACGATTTAAATTTTCCCTCCATTGTAATTGGAGTGGAGTACATGTGCAGGCACTCGCCATAGAATTTAATAGGAGGAATGCAAACCATGACCGCGCGGATGACTCTCAGCCCTGAGGTTGCCTTCTAATGGCATGGTATTCCCAAATAGTAGTGGTCTCTGGTTGAAGTAGACTGCGGCCTGCCACATTTGAGAATCATGGTAAAGTGTTTAAGATGTTAAAGGTATCCTCCATATTCCCCAGATCTCCGTTCAATGAAGTGCCTCTGTTATGCGTTCAAATAACAAGTTGAATCCATAGAACCCCCACCTTGTAATTTACAGGACTTTAATGATCTGCTGCAAATATTTTTTTAGTCTGATATCACAGGGCAATTTTGGTGGTCTTGTAGAGTCCTCACCAGTGGCTACCCTATAGCTACAGTAGCAGATCAGTTGACTAATATTACAATATGGCCTAAGAATAGGTTACTTGTTGTATGATGACCCTCTCAAACCTAGATATTGTATGTTGCGTTTAGTGGCAGTATAAGGGCATGTCCCCACGGCAAGGGTTTGCGGCTGGTTTTTCAGGAGGTTTGCGGTTTTTCAGACCGCCTGAAAAACCGTCCAAAAACGAGCACAATGGTGCTCTAAGGAAAACCGGTGCAGCAGTCCCCACTGCACCGGTTTTCTGTTGGCGGTTTTTCCACCCACGGTCCGGCTGCAAAACATTGAACATGCACATTCTTCCGTCCGGAATCTGTGCATGTCAGTGTGGAGGGGGAGGGCTTTTCTCCGCTCATCACGGATAAAAGGTGCACCCCCCCCCCCCTACCCTCTCCCGTGGCCGCAAAACAGGACATATACCAGTATTTGGCCTGTGCAGTGGGGAGGCGCCCTACGATCTGAAGTGGTGGATACCAGAGGGTATGCCAGTACTGCAATGAAATATAATAAGCTTAATATGTGTAGTTAAAGAAACAAGTAATGAAAATCTTATCTAAGAGATGAGATCACAATGCAGTATAACCGGTTGTTTTTCTCATACACAAAATCCTGGACAGTAGATTAAATCATTGTGTATTAGAAAACGTTTTTTTAGTGTTATGTACAGAATGTTTTGATTTTTTAAACCATTTTTTGTGTTCTTTTCCTTCTTTTTTTTGGGGTTTTACAGTAGCCCCCATGAAACCAGTGCAAGGAAAAGGTATGTTTACGTATTCCTTTTATTTTTCCACAAAAAATTCAAAATGGGTACGAAATCTTACAGATGCCAGTGTCGGGCCCCCACTTTTAACCCCTATATTTTAAAATAAAATCTACAGCTAATGCCCCCAAACATAGGGCAAAAACTTCAGAAAGCCAACAGCATTTTGTCCTATGCGATCGCTTTTTTGGGATGATTTTCGCAGAATCCACGGGCGGGTTTTAGTTTTGCTGTTTGGGCCCCTACAATTTAAAGACAGGAATTGATGGAAGCCCCGGCGTTCCCCTGGGTTTTAAGCCCCCTTAAAAAATGTTGCGTAAGACTAGCCGGTTTTCCATTGCTGTCTGTGCAGCCAGGTACCCGTGGGTTTTGTCCCGGGTTTTTAAAAAAACTGAATCAAATGAAAAATCCAACACTATTCCTGTACTGTGTTACATGGCCTAAGGGAAAGCTCCAGAAAAAAAAATTTTTTGTGACTACACCCTTTTTAAAATGAGTATGCTTGCTAGGGCAGGTTGTGGTCAGTGCCCGTTTTAGTTTGGTTGAAAAGTGCGCACCTTGTCCCTTTGTTCTTGTCCAAAATAGCACTGTAATTCCTGTAGTAGAACACTAGTAGTATGGACCCCAGTGTCTTCACAGAAAAAGATTAGAATCAGTACCCCAAAAGAAGCGGGAGTGGGCATCACCGTTTACATCATTTTTTTACTTAATGTGGCACTTTTAGGGGAGGTGATCTTATCCATAATTTTTTCATAAAAACATGGAAAATTTTGGATATTGGTTTAATTAGAATTAATCCACATAAAAAAAAAACGGCAGCATATATTGCAAAAAATCACTTCACTTATGATCCTAGACAGACCTGTTTTTAAATTTGTGTAGGCTTTACGCATTTCCAGAAAAGTTTGGGGTTGTGTATTTTAAAACTGTTAAAAAATTTGTAATTTTTACCTGCAATTTTTTTAGGGGTTTATATGTTTGAGAGTAAGCGGATGTGATTTTTCTGATTCCATTCATGCTGCATTGCTTTGGGGGAGGGAGGCTGAAATTTGTCCCATATCGGAGGTTGCCCCTTTCGCAAGTCTGACATTAACCCCCTAGAAGAATTTTGGGGGGCCTTTTTGGGCCCCCGGGAAATTTTTGTTTTTTTGAAAAATTTTCTTTGTTAGTTTTGAAATCCGGAAAACCCAAGTATGTTTTTTGATATTATTTTTGTTATAAATAGGCATTATGGTGTAACAATGCTTTTTTGGGGTAAAAACTACATTTTTTCGAATTGGGGGCCCTTTTAGGCCCCCGCTGTTTTTATCATGTTTCAGAAGTGTTTGTGTCTCAAGTTACTTTATTTGTATCGTAATGTGGTGGAGGGGCCAGGTGTGGAAAAAACTTTGTGAGGATGTATGGTTTTTTGGAGGGAGTGATAAGGCATGACATCCCAGGTCCTCTGAACACAGAAATGAGCTGGTTTAGAGTACTGGGATAGTTTTTCACTGGAGTATTTGCTAAAGGGACCTGTGATAAGATAAGCTGTGAGGGGAAATCGTTTCTTTTTAAATCTGTCAGCTTGGCCGTTTTCCCTCAAGTGTCTGATGCCCAAAGAGTTTGAAGCGATTTGTTTCAAGCGATGATAAAAGTGAATATCTTTGTCTGATAAAGAAATTGCCACAGCAAATTCAAACCCCTACCCCAGTGTTTCTTTGATGTAAATGAATTGTGGACCCTCAAGGTGATAAGTAGAACATCCAAACGAATGTTTTTTGGGCAGTAACCTCATTAGTGGACGTACTCCAATACACAATATTGTGGGAAAGGGGTAAGGAGCTGGGGGAAGTCCCATTTATTTCCCCCTAAAGAGTATTTGTACTTATTTTTCGAAAGTTGCGAAGGGTCCTTTATGTTAAAAACCCTAAAAGGGGAAGACGTATCGCTTCTGCAAAAAATAAGTTGGAAAATATCTAAAAGAGGAATTTTGCATTATTGGATTTTTCCCTGCTGGCAGGGAGTCAAAAATCGTTTGAGTCCCAATACGAGAATTATTTCGGCCCCAATTTTGATCCAACATAAGGCGACATGTCACGGGCAGATATGAGGAATTAGAGAAACATTCGCTTTGATGTAAGCAATGTGCGCGAGGTTTAAAAACAGAAAAATTAAAGCCCATCAGTTTTTTCTGGAACTTTTTTATAAAAAAATTGCACAAAACTTTACAACCCTAGTACTAATGTTACTGTGTGAGCAATTGTACTGTTAGGGACGCTGAAAATTTCATACAATACATGACCGCAACCCAGCCAAGTACGGAATAAAAATTTTCTGGATGTGTGTTTCTGAAAATTATTAGGCTAAATAGCGTAATTATGTGGCAAAGAGGTTGGTGCACCATACGAGGATTGGGGGTTGAATATCAAAAATTTTTTTTTCCTATTCTTTGGTAGAAACAAAGGAAAATTTTTTCAACAATGTTGAACTAGGCAATTTTCTGCTTGAAAAAGTTTTAACTTTTTTGGTATATAAAGCAAAACGACAAAAATTTCCCGCAGCATAAAAAACAAATCGTCGGAGCACTTTATGAGAGTGTCTTTGGATTAAAAAACAAAGCGATTTTGGTTCTTAAAGGCGAAGAGGAGAAATTTGTAATTTTACTCAGTCCCCATGTTCACGATTGCAGTGTTGACAGAAAATAACCAAAAAATTGAAACCAGAAATATCCTGCATTAAAATGCAACAAAAGGAGGTGTAGATAAAAGGGATGAGATAGTGGGAGAATATTCGGTAAGAGGCAAAAAAAACGATGGCTGTAGAAATATTTTCAAATATGTTTGATGTAGCACCCCTAAATTCATTCATTTTTATACAGAAACTCCCCGGAAATTTTATGAAAGGGGAAAAGGACGGGAGACGCTTATTTTTGAAGGACCTTTGTCATAAAATTTGTAAGCCTCACATATAAGGAAGGACTTGAAAGCTTGCCAAAGCAAACTAAAGAAGCAATGGGGGGGAAAAACCAAGAAAAAAAAACAACCCACCAAGAAACCCAAAAAAAAAAAAAAAAAAAAAAATTTTTAAAAAAACAAAACAAAAAAAACAAAAAAAAAAGAAAATAAAAAAAAAATTTGGGGGGGGGGGGGGGGGGGGGGGGGGGGGGGGGGGGGGGTGGGGGGGGGGGGGCTATGGAATAACAAAACCAGAAGCAGAGATCAAAATCTGGAGCCGTTTTGGGGGTTTTCCCCCCGTCGTTATAGAAAAATATAAGCACCCGAAGATGTAAAGAGACTTGCTGCCATGCAATGCTTTGTGGGAAAAAAAGTATGGAAAAGGTTTTTCGGAAACCCATTGCCGTTATTTATTTTTTTTTAGCTAAAAACCGGAGAGGTATATAAAAACTTCAATGTTCTTTTTATCCCCCCATTTTGATTCAAAAAAAGCACATACGAAATGTGATTCAGCAAAGGGGTATGGGGGTGAAGTGGGAGGGGGTGAGGGGGTGTAGCCACCCCTGCTGTTTAGCCTTTTTTTTGCGTTCGCACAAAAAACCACTAAAAATAGGTAAACCCCCAAAAAAAAAATGGGGTGTAAATTCAAGTGTCACCACTACCCCATGCATGAGCAAAAAAAGGACACTTTCAAAATCCAGTAATTTGTGTGGTGGTGATTCAATGCTGTGTAACCCAAAATAAAATTGTAAGCCCCGTTCAGCTTCATTGCCATGTGACGATTTAAAAATCCAGTCTATTTAGGTCATGTAGCATTGGCAGTCTCCCTGATTTACTGTTCTCTAGCTTGGTTTACAGCTAAATGGAAAGCCGGGTTTTATTTTATGTAAAGAAAATCTTAGAGGCTAAAGATTTCCAATGAATGGACCAAACTGCCTAAAAATGAAAATGTGGGTCACCAGGCAGTTTCGTTTTGTTGTATTCATTTTTGGGGGGACATCTCCTAAAGGATTCATGGGGTTTTACAAAAGATTTGCTTTAAAAGATGTTGGTCCCATTCACTACTGTGAGAATTAAGAAAACGGCGAGCTAGTGTTTTCTAAGTCTCTGGATGCTGCAGGCAGCGGCTGTCTCATAGGCAGGTGGGGGTATGAGGACTACATGTGAGTTTTTTGGGATTTCTGTGGATTGCCATAGTTTAAAAGGGGGGAAAAACCCTTTTTTTTGGATTTATATGGTCGGTGTGTTTTATATGCTGTTCACAGCAAAAGCTTTTAATTTAGTATCAAGAATTTTATTTGGGCCCCTAGATTGTGCCCTTGGGGGAGGCAGAAATAGCTGAATAAACGTTTCACTTGTGAGTCGAAAAGTCCCCTGAGGGTTTTACCATGGAAAAGGGGGTATAAGAAGGGTGGTTTACAACCATTGTGATCACCATTGTAGACCCTTTTTAAATTGACCAGTTGGTAAAAAGACATCCCTATATTGTTCTTTTTTAAAATTTTATTGGGGGCTAAATGTGGCCCCTTTAATAAATTGGGATTTTTCTGCTTCTTTTTAGCGTTTGAATTTTAAAGTTACACAATGATGGTTTTCATTTTATTTTGTCCAGGTGAGCCCGCTTTGTTTGGTGTCTATTTTGAAGAAGCGTAACGAAAGTAATGGTGAGAACCACAAGCAGACAAAGAGGAAAGTGAGATTCCTGGAAACAGAAGATGTTCTTGACCAAGGTTTGTACAGAACAATTGACATTTTTGTCCCTTTTTCCTAAAAAAAAAACCCAATCAAAACCCCGGGAAAATTTAAACATTTCAGCCCATTTTTTACCCCAAGGGCAGTGCAGGCTCCCAGTGTGTTTTTTGAATCCTTTCCTGAGCATTGGGGGAGGGTTGGGTATACCTCCACGGGAAAACTGGTTTCCCGTTGGATTTAAAGCGGATTCATTTTTAAAAAAACCCCACAAATTTTTTGTCTGTAACAATCGCTATAGACTGAAATTTGGGAAAATCTGAGGGGGTGTCTCAGAGCTGGGTTTTTTCTAAAGGTTGGTTTTCCCAAACCCAAAAACCCGGGCCCCAAAAAAAAATTGGCCATTTTTTTTTTAATTTGTTGGATTATAGTACTGTTCTTTTTGGAAAGGGGGTGCCCGAAACCCAAAAAAAACTGAAAAAAAAAAAAAAAAAAGCCACGGCAATAAACGGGACAAAAAAGGGAAAAACCAAACTGAAAAATTTTGGGTCACATTTCAATTAAAACCCCGACAATATTTTCACTCTCCCATTTTAGAGACAGCCTTTTGATGACCGCTTTAGGTTAGGTTAAAGGGCATTGGACAAAAAACTCATGAAAACCAAATCCAAAAAAATGAGTTTTTTTTTCTGCTGCCTGTAAAAAAGGGCTGCTAAAAAAAACCTTTTTTTTTTTTGCCGCGTTTATTTTTCCCAAAACATGCACGGGAATTATATTTGTTTGAAATTTCTGAAAAAAACAGGGAAAAAAAAATTTTCCCCCGCTTTACATAGACTCAAATAGTACATTTTCCCCCTGCCTGGGCTCTTTTCCTTTTTTTTCAAAAACTTTTACAAAAAATGAGAAGAGCAAAAAAAAACGGGGTTTAAAAAAAAAAAATTCTGTAGTCTCTACTTCTGTTAAAGTCTGTGGGTCCTCTATGGAGGGGCAGGCCGTGCCCTTCTGCTCTGTGATCTTTTTCCCCCTGGGTTTGGGAGTTTCTCCTCGGGTCACACACTATTTTGGAAAAATTGGGGTTGGCTCCATCTCTATATCTAATAAAAACCCCATAAAGCGGGTCAATTTTCCCTTTTGGAACATGGGTCTATAAGGAATAAATAAAATATAGTGTGTGTATAGTTTGGACGTGTATGGCGGATGTCGCTGTGGGGTTTAAGCATTTGTTCAAGGAGAAGAATTACAACTTTCTGTGCAATAACTTTGGGGGGCCAGTTAGTTTATTACGGTAAAAGTGGGGAAAAATAAGTATTTGAAACATTGGCGACTTTGCAAGTTTTCCCACCTATAAAGACTGGGCAGGTCTGTAATTTTTATCGTAGGTACACTTCCACAGTGAGAGACAGAATCTTAAAAAAAAAAAAACAAGAAAACAGAAAATAACATTTGTATGATTTTTTTTAATAATTAATTTGCATTTTTTAAATTTAAAAATTAAGTTTTGTTCCCCACCAACCGGGAAAAAATTTCTCTCTCACATTTTTGTTAGTTTTTTTTTAAGAAGCCCCCCTTTTTGCAGCATTACCTGTTTATATTTAGTATAATGTTGTACCGTGTTAGCCATGGGAAAGTAGTAAAAGGGGAAAAGGGAAATCGGGCGATCCTTTTAGGGGGCAAAACTGGGTATTTTTGAGGGAAAGCTTTCGAGAGAACTGGGCCCCCTTCTTCAGACTGATGATATACAAAAAATTTTGGAAAATTCAAAAGGCTTTTTTTTACACACAAGACAGGGGCCTTCAAAGGATTTGGGAATTTTTTAAACAAAACAAAATGCAATATAAGAAAAACAAGTCATTTAAAAAAAACAGCAAAAAATTTAAATTATCGGAAAACTTGTGGGGCATACAGAGGGGGGTCAGTAAATCTCCCGTTTATCTCACACCCATCACGTGTAATTTGGGGGCCCTAAAACAGTTTCACTTTAGTTTGACAAAAAGTTAGCATGGATATTTAACCCATTTTGCAGAGTCGGGAAATTTTTGCATTCTTTTAAAAATTCCCCACTCCTTTCTCCCCCTTGCGTCTTAAAGTGCCCCTTTAAAAACCACAATCTTCAGATCTTTTTCAGTGGTCCTTCTGGAAAAGGGTTTTGTGCCAGGGGAAGATCGGTTCTACTGTTATTAATAGTAAATCTGTTAAATTCATACGCTGGCTGAGCCCTCTCCCCCTTTTTTCCCCCACAAAAAGGCCCTGTGGTCGGGCATTGCGCAAACATGATCAGATACCCCCAACATTGCTAGCCCTGCGGGAAAAATTTGTCCCTAATTTTTGTGCCCCTTGCTGTGACTGGGGGGACGGGGTACATTTTCCCGGCGTGTGGATTGTCTGCAGGTTTGCCCCGTTCTGCAGGGGGGGAAAAGGTCCCAAATTTTCAGTTGGGGCCTTCAGAGCGTCCGGACAATAATGGCCACGGGTTTGGTGGTTCCCGAAAGGAGAGGAGGGGGGGGGAGGGGGAAAATATGTCTTTGGGGGCTTTGCCCTTTTATGAAACCCACAGGTTGAAGTTCCTTGGAAAATTTAAATGGGATCTCCAGCTGGGGGTTGTAGTTACAACGGGGGGCACTCGTTCTTCATTCTGGGTTTTCCTTTGTATGTAAGAGACTGTCTCGGGTTTAAATGGCGGCCGCTTTGTGATTTGATTGTCCGTCACTTTTGGCCTGTACCCCAATTGGAGAAATTTTGTCCTCAGACCCAGGAGGTGTTTGTCCAGGTCTGTCTTTTTGGGAGAAAAATACGATTGTACCGTATACCCTGGTGTAGATAAGGGGATTGCTTTGTGTCCCTTGGGGTGGAAGCTGTCATTCCGGGAGGTAGGCCGTTCTGTCTGTGGGTTTGTGGTAAAAGGGATGTGATTTGCCGGTGTTGTTTGGGGTTGTTTTTGTGTACCCAGAAAGGGATTTTGCTCTCTAAATGGGTTTAACCCTTGAGGTTGATGGGGGGTTTTGGAAGTTATTGACGTATTAGGGAATTTTAAATTTTAGGGCCTCCTCCCCCGCAGTCCGATGCCCTTTGATATCATCGAGGGTAACGGAAGTACATCAGGGGGTTTGGGTTGGGGCTTGGGGATAGATACCCCCTTTTCCGGGTTCCCGCCATAAAGAGGTTTGCATACTGGGGGCAAAATTGGACCCCATTGAAGTTCCCATTCGCTTTTAGATATAGGTCCTCCCCAAAATTTTCAAAATAGTTTTTGGCTGAGTATGAACTGTATGAGCTGTTTTATTGGTTTTTGGTTGGGAGGTTTAGTTTCTACTGGGGTCCGACTGCTTTCAACTCCTTTCCCTTTTGGGGGGAAAGTTTGTATACAAAGTTTTTTACATCCATGGGTTTCCAAAATGGGGCCCCCAGGAAGTGGACCCAGGGCATTTTATTTTGTTAAAGGATCCGTGGTGTCCCGGATGTAAAATAGGGGGATTTCTGCCCGGGGTTTTTTGGGGATTTTTTCCCCCCAACCTGAGATAAATTTTCTGTCAGGTTCCCAAAAACCAGAGGGCTCAGCCAGCGCATTTAACTCCCCCAGGGGTTCACTATTAATAAAAGTAGAACTGATCTTCCCGTGGGGACAAAAACTTCTCCCGGGGAGGGAACTGTATTGAAATCTGAAAATTGTGGTTTTAATGGGACACTTTTAAGACGCAGAGGGAGAGAAAGGGTGGGAAAAATTTTAAAATTTAAAGCAAAAAATTTTAGACTCTGCCAAAAAGGGGGTTTAAAAATCCATGCTAGCTTTTGTTTAAAAATATATGTGAATGTGATGGCCACAAATTACACGTGATGGGTGTGAGAAGATGGCGATTTTTCTGCCCCTGTCATGCCTCAAAGTTTCCAGATAGTTAAATTTTTTGACCTGTTGTAAAAAGACTTGTTTGCTTATTTTTTGCATTTTGTTATGTTTAAAAAATTCTAAGATCCTTTGAAGGTCCATGTCTTGTGTTATAAAAAACCCGTGAATTTTCAAAATTTTTTTTTATCATCATGTCTGAAAAGGGAGGGTAGTTTTCTCGAAAGCTTACCCTCAAATATACTCAGGGCCTCTTAAAAAAGGGATCGTCTGATTTTCTTCACTCTTCTATTACCTGTTTTTAGTCACAAACCCGTTTGAACTCGTTACCTGTATAAAAAAACCCGTCCAAAAACCAAACACCCCTCCCGCCTCTCCCCCACCAAAAACAAAAAGTTGTCTAAGGACCCAAAAATTTTTAGACCTGCACAAGGCTGTTTTTGGGCTTTCATTACAATTTGGCAAGTAGTTGGTGAGAAGGGAAGAAACTGTTTGGGGGCAATTATTAGAAAATGAGAGAATCTATTTTTCTTCCCGATCTGGGACTCTATTTCAAGAAACTCGCCTCATGGGGTAAGGATGATTTTTTAAAAAAAAAACCCCTACAAAGGTATAATTTAAGCTCAATGGGGTGGACTAGACTGAAACCCCGTAGCAGGCAACCCCTGGCCCCTTGCTACTTGGGAAAAAAAAACGGGGCAGCTAAATTTCTGGGGCAAAAATCTTTTAGTATTTTTTCATTTGTGAATTTTCCCCATATTTTACTGTGGCTTTTCTGCATGCTGGTGTGAACGGGGATTTTGTTTAAAGGGGCAGTTTTTTTTTCCTCTAGTTGGTTCCCCCGGGTGGTGGGGGGTTTTGAGCTGCTGAGTAAATAATGCCCCATTTTTGTATGTGTTGATTCTGAGAAAGGTCAGGAACTAGCCCAGAATTACATTGGAGGACTTTGTCCATGATCTGAATAGAGCTGGAACCACAATCTCAAAAATTACCAATAGTAACACACTACGCCATCATGGATCCTGCAGGGCAAAACAAGGTCCCCCCGCTCACCCCCAGCCCCATGTCCATTTGCTAATGACCAGAGGAAAGGGATAAAAAAAAGGTTACGTGGTCAGGGTCGAGAAAAAAGAAAGTTTTGGTATCAACTTCAATCGCTGTGTTTGGAGGGAAAAGGGAAAAATGAGTAAAAAACTCCAAGAACACCATCCCAACAGTGAAGCATTGGGGTAGAAACATATTTTAGGGGTGCTTTTATGAAAGGGGACAGGACGACTGCACCGTATTGAAGGGAGGATAGATGGGGCCATGTATTGCTAGATTTTGTCAAACAACCTCCTTTCCTTAGTAAGGGAAATTTAAGAAAGGGCCAAAGGGTGTGTCTTTCAGCAAGACAAAGACCAAAAAAAACACAACCAAGGCAATAATTAAATGAATCCGTAAGAAGATTTCAAGGTCTTGGCGTGGCTTTGCCAGTCTCAGAACTGAAAACCCAATTTTAAAAAAACTTTTGGGGGTAGCTAAAAAAATCAATGAACCCCGCAAAACCCCCAAAACCTGAAAGAAACTGGATGGAGGAGTCGACCAAAAGTTTGCTTTCCCGTGGGGTGCAAATTGGTCAAAAACTACAGGAAAAAGTCGGGCCCCTGTAATTAAAAAAAAAGGGTTTTTGTACCAAATTTTAATTTCTGTTTTTTTCCCATTGTATCAAATACTTATTTTTATGCAATAAAATTTCCAAAAATTTAAATTTTTTAGAATCATATAATGTGATTTTCTGGATTTTTTTCTAGATTCTATCTCTCACAGCTGAAATATTTGTAAGATAAAAATCACAGACCTCTCCATTTTTTGTAGGTGGTAAAATGTGCACAATCGCTAGTGTATCAAATACTTATTTTCCCCACTGTAGTTACACAATTAGTTATAAAAGTACTATATCCTCTGAACGAACTATGCCTTGTGCATACATACTACAGGCCCTTTTTTTCACCTTTTAAAGGGGGGATTCCCATCAAAAACAAGTTTTGCTTTAAGGGCCAAAATTTCTGTAAAATAAGAATGTTCATAATGCATGTTTTTTTAAAAAAAAATGTATGCTTTACCTAAACATTCTTTTTTTAAACCCTTTATCTCTTGTTCTATTTGGGTTTCAGGGCCCCCCACTGTGTGCTTTAAAATTTTGGCCCCCCCGTAATGGGCGTTATCAATGACTGTCTAAGAATAAAGTTCCTGTATCCACAGGAACTGTGACTATAAGGCTTATCGGAAACATTGCTCTATATTCACATGAAACCACTTTTGGCCAATGTTTAAAAAATTTTTAACAAATTAAAAGAACAGTATAACCCCCCGGGTAAAACATTTTCCCCTTTAAAATATTTTTTAGACCAAAATTTAAAGCTGTATATCTTTACAATTATGGCCATCTAGGAGAACTGTTTAAAATTCAGAGTTTCACGTCTGTTGTGTTATAATGGCTACTGTACTGCCAGACATCTAAACGTCAATCTGTGTTTTTTTTTGCAGAGGAGATAAACGGAGGATCATGTATTCTGCTGATTGCGCTTTGCCTTGCAACTGTGTTTCTTAGTGTTGGTGGGACTGCATTATACTGCACATTTGCTGATGTGGAGTCGTCTTCTGTATGTAAAGATTTTACTGCAAACATGGACTTTTACTACACTCAGGCTGTACAAGGAGTGGAGGAGTTAAAGCACTGGCTGTTCGTCACATAACAAGAAAGATAGTGTTTCTTCCTTCTGACGTGGCTTTTATCTACCAATATAAACTCTATAAACATTTCATCTGAATATGTAAAAAGTTTCTGCTGTAAGATTTTAAATGAATATTAAGAAAACTAAACCACAGTGACTGGGGGAAAAAATGATGATTTCAACATGGCAGACGAAGCCCACGGTGACTGGTAACCACTGAAGATGAATGATCCACCTACTGTTTTAACAATTTGCATTTTAATAGGGGTCTCTGCCTGGTCTGTAAAGTTAAACTCCACTGTTTTGTATTATATTTTATTGTGTGTGCATTGTGTCATTTTAAATTCTGGTTGGTGACTGCTCTTCTGGGGTTATGAGTGAAAACGAAGTTATGTGAAAAATGCTTTTAGATCATGATGTAAATTTATAGATTTTTCTTTTTATTGTAAAGGAAAATACTGATCTATTCTTTATCTTCATTGATTTAACATTAGCTTTGCTTTGTTTTGTTTTTTTAACAAGTTGTTTTATGCTTTGGTGTAATACAAGACATCATGCATGGGTACTAGAAATTTATTTTGAGCAAGCCGATTTTATGCAGAAAAAATTTTTACACAAATGGTTTCATTTTACAATTTATTAGCTACCCTTATATTCAAGTTTTTAGAGTAATTTTTTCTTTTAATGTGGTATGGTGGCCAGTGCATTTTTCTTGGTAAAATATATTTATTTTTGTTTGATCGGTTTAAAAAGAATTTGTGTTCTTTTTGTGATGTGTTAAACTATGTGATTATATGACCTTTTGTTAATGTTTATAGAGCAAATGTGGCATCTTGAACCATTGCTTGGTTTAATTTTTATTTTTCACTATTTTTTTTTTCCCAGTTCCTTTAGTTCAAGCTATGTCTTGTTTGCATTGTTTTGTGGCTTTTTCCCCCTCCCTTTTTTTTTTAATACTTCGAAAAATCTTAACAAATGAAAAAATCATTGTAAGTGCTAAGAAATTATTTAAAAAAAAAAAAAATATTTTTAAAAAAGAAAATAACACCACAACAGTAGAGTATCTTGGGATAATTGGCAACATAAATATTTTTAAGTTCTATATTGTACGGATTATGCACAAATAACAGATTGTCACAGCTAGATTTATGTTTAAATGTTGTCATATTATGATCTGTGGATACATTTATTTGCCCTTTCCAAGATGAATAAAAAAAGATGTTTTACAAGTTTAATCTGCCGTGAAACGCCTATATGTAGAGTGATATTATTAATTTATAGTGACTCTAATTGCACCTATAGCACATATAACATCTGCCTTTACCTCAGTTGTACCACACATATCTTAGGACTTGAAACAATTGTGAAAATTTATTTTTTGGAGACCCCTTTGGGTGATAATTCGCAGTAAAAATTATATGCAGAAAGGGGAATTGGTGTCTTTCATACAGGGGGAACAAGTTTTATACAAAGGTCTTTGCACAAAATAGAGTACAATAATATATTTTTTAACCAAATCAGAATAAACTGGTTTGGTTAAAAAAAGATGCATTAAGAAATTGCACGGTGTGGACCTGTCTTGTGTAGAATCTTTTTTTTTTAACGTTATTTTTATTAGTGCTTTCAGATTAATAGGTACAAACAAAAAAATACCCCCAAATGGGGGGGCAACAAAGGGGATAGGGGTGGAGGGGGGAAAGGGGGTACTGGGGAAAAGGGGGGGATTGAGGGGGAATAGAAATGCACTTACGTCTGTAAATATGTAGTCTGAAAAAAATCATGCCATGCCGGGCAAAATTATGAAAAAAGAGCGAGTTTTTTAACATGTTCGAAAATAAAAGAATTGCTATAAGGTCAGACTCAAGGGGGATAATGTTGGAATAAGGCAGTTTCCTTTTGTGAACTTGGTGAAACTTAACAATCTGTTTTTGGGCAAGTTTTTTATTCTACTATTTTATTTATTAAATTCCAGAATGCAGGGGTTTGTGATTTGGGGTTTTTTTAAAGGGGTTTGTTTTATTTTTTTTTTATTTATCTTACATTATTTGCTGGAGCGAATTAGTGCCTGCAGCAGTAACGTGCCATTGCCTTGATATCACCACTGATGAAACCTAAAACATCTACATTTGGTAACAGAGTAAAAAATTTTATAAAAAATAGGTTTGTCTTTGTTTTCTATGGTTTCTGCAATATAGTAGGACACTTTTTCATGGTATCCCGCTTTATGGCCAGCCCCCGTTTGTTGCCCAAAAATATTTAGCTCTTACAGAAGATCACAGGTAAATTCTAATCGCAGTTGGTCACAAGAAGTCTAGATTTGCTAGAGAAAGAACAGTCTAATGTAATGGACACTGAACAACATTGAGCAGCTAGCTATTTATTGTAATACACATACTACTCACCAAAAGTTCTGGATATTTGGCTTTTGGTTGAAATTTCAGAATTAACAAAGTTTGAATTTTATGTTGAATTTTAAATGAATTAAATGAGACCATCTCTTAACTTTAAGATGCACATGTCCAACTGTTCAATGTTCTGTCCTTTTTGCACAACTTGCGGATCTCTGACATATCTTTAGTGTTGTCCCATGAGAAAAATCTAATAACATTTACATAAATTAGGGGGTGAAATATTTGGCCCATTGCAGGTTTCTTGGTCCAGATCTGGCATCTAAATCCATTTTAGGTACAATTAGTAAGGAATCACATAATGAACAACATTAAGGAATTCTTTATTTCTTGGTTGATGTAAGATGCCTGACGCAGTGGTTTTGGGCCCTTTCCTAGGGAGATCAATAAATGCAGTGGTCAGGGAGCTCACTTTTAGCCCCCCAGAATAGAGTTTATGAAAGCAAAAGTATTTTGTAGCAGGAAGGAGTGCTGGCCTTTCTTGATTTTCACTATGTCGAGCACGTTCCTTTCATATTCTTAAAAAAATTTTTGGTAGGGGAGGTTTTCTGGAAAAATTTTCAGGCAAATGTTTTTTTAAAATGCTTAGTCTTTAGAATGACATGACGGTGTGTGGAGGGAAAATTCTTCATAGAGTCAGTTGAATGGAGGGAGGTGCTGGACCAAACTCTTACCCCGGAGGAATTGGAAAAGCTTATGGGGTGTTCCCAAAAAAAAGCTCTTGTTTAATGGTTTCCTGCAGAATTTTACAAAAATTTTTTGGGAACTTTTTTGTGCGTTGTTTTTCAGGGTGCCTTAAAAGGGGGGTGCTGAATTAGATGGTGCTCAAGAGTTTCAGCTCTTTACCGATAAGCATTTTAAAATATTTTTTATGTAGAGTGTAAGGGGTTAATCTTAAAAGCCAAAATGGTTCTTCTCCCAATAACAAATTCACCCCCTTTGGAGAAAAAAAATTAAAGCCCCTTTACCCAGCCCAAAAATTTCTCTTGCACTAAATTAGGGGCAACAACCCCCAAAAAAGCTGTATTTAAAAATGAGCCCAAACTGGTTGGCTTTAATCCCCCTTTACATTGAAGGCTCATGGTCACAAGTGATTAGGATGCTATGTCTAAAAGATGGGGCCCGCTCCAAAAAATTTCC